>SNQJ01S0157586.1:0-21718 GCA_010110895.2 Picea sitchensis
ATAGAAAACCTCTTAATCAGGAAGATAATCAGGCTCCATAACCAACAGTAAGTTTGTTTTGTGAATTAATTTGGCTTTGTACATATATGTAAATAGGTGTGTCATTAGATAGAAATTTTGGTGTTACTAACAAAAACAAAAATTTGATTGTGTTCTCATGTAGATAAATGAATAAGGAGGACATCTTCCAGGTGTAGGTCTACCCCTTTATCCATCCCTCGTAGATCATTTTTGGAAAAAAATCTAAATGGACTTTTCTTTAAGTTTTTAAAACTCCTAAAAACTGAAAACATCGGTGAGCAGGAACTGGCCCGGGCTTGAGAAAAATCCATGGGACAGTAGATGGATTTTTCTTTAATTTTTTCATACTCCTAAAAATTGAAAACACCGTTGAGAAGGAACTGGCTTGGGCTCGATAAAAAACCATAGGAGAGTAGATAGAGTTTTCTTTAAGTTTTTTAGATTCCTTAAAAATGAAAGCACTGACGAGCATTAACTAATCTCGGATCGAGAAAAATACACAGAATAGTAGTAGTTAGGATTATTTTTATAATAAAAAGGAAGTGCCAACATGAGAAGTGATCATCTTGGTCCAAAAAGAGGAGGATTATGAATTTCAACATGAGGTTGTCCAAGCTATAGAGTACCTTATTGTTACAAATCTTGGGGCCCAGTCATTGAAGTCTTTTGCATTATTTTCTGACACTTCTACTGCAAATTCAGAGTTCCTGTATCAAGTGTTGATATTTTTTTCACCTACATGGGATTTCAGTAGAATCAAATCACATGTTCTCTTCCATAGCATAAAAAAACACCAGCAATTTCTACAAAGTGCAGCCTACAAAGTTCTAGTTTATAGAACACCACCACTAGGTACATTATCCATTTCTCATTGAGTACCAGAATACAATTTTGTAGTGATACGGTAGTGAATAACATATCTATGTTATTCCGGTACTGCAAAAATGTTCACCTTTGTGCTCATATGGTACTATGGGAGAAGGTTTGTGCTCATCTGGTACTGTGGGAGAAGGCATGTGCTATTCCGGTACTAGAAAAAACTCTGTGTTGATCTGGTACTGTAACAAATTCACCCATGTGTTCATCCGGTACTGAAGGAGAATGTTTGTGTTGGTATGGTACTACAAAAACTCTTTGCAGTGTTCCAACACTATGTAGTGGTCTGGTACTAAGGTTTGTTCTGGTACTGGTAATGAGGTGTTGGTAATCCTTATCCTATACTCAAAGTTTTTGCTGCTCGATATAAATTCTTTAAGTAATCGAAGGTATAAACCAAACATTTTTTCCATTTTATTAAGGAATTAGACCAATTGTGTATTAAACATGTGGTTACTCTCAATTATTGCACACTCCCTACCATGAACTTCTGCAAGCCCTCGTATACATCTCCTCATGAAGGAATCATTCCTATACAACCAAAATGTTGAGAGTATGAGGTAATTGTACCTCTAACATGATCAATTTCATTATTTATGTTTCTATGGTGAATAAATGTCATAATCCTATGATCCAACACCGTGCCATACGAATGACTTAAGACACATCTTAATGCATGTCCAAATATGATTATGTTCCAATCACGATGACGACAGACGATTTCATACTTGTGAATTCTGGTCATAATGAACACATCCCTTGTCATCATTTCCCAATGCTCCTGTGAACATGATTTGACACCAACCTCCATACGAGTCTATAAGTTACTCATGAATTCAACTTATCTTACCTTTCCATCATTACAATGGATGTGACCGTTGCAATCTGAATATTAACTTATAAATGCTCCTCTGGATGGCTTTACCATCCAAATGAGCATTATTTACCTTTTTTATTGTCACACCACCTACATTTACACTGTGATTATGTTCCTTCATATCATTTGCATACTTATCCTCTTCCGGTACTCCATCGCGGACTGTGTTGATCTGGTACTCAACCCTCGATCCTTTGTTTCGTTGCCTCATACACTTTAAGAATTTTTTTAAGACAACATGGTGGTTGATACACATGAACCTCTGTTCCAGTTATACAGGGAGACCTGAATATCATTCTTGCAGGGAGATATTTGAACAGGCCAGTTGGGTTCCATTTCTGGAAAAATTCAAAGGCTATCATGAGGGAGTCTCTCTTGCTTTTGCACATACCTATGACAAAGAAAGTGTTCAGTTTGGAGATATAAAATTAATGATTTCATAGGACACCATAGTAGAAGCTGCAGGCTTACCTTCCTCTGGAGAGAAATATTTTAAAGGGGTGATCGTTGATAGGAAGCTTTGTCAGAAATTTCTAAGGTCGGAGCATCAGGACCTTGATTGGACTAAGGACATTCCTCAAAGTTGCATTAAGGAAGAATATTGGACGATGCTGATTAGTTTGGAGATATTTTTCACTTGAGAAGGGAGGTATGTCGTGTCCTTCCTATACCATTTGAAACTTTTGTCACATTTTGAAGGAGGACCACAAATCGATTTTCCCCACTTCCTCTGGATGAGTTTAAAAAAAATGGTGAGAGGAGTTAAATCATCTTCCAAGAAACCCAAAACTAGTATCCATCACTATGGAATAATGAAACTATTGGTTGTCCATGCCTTGAGAAATCAAGGCAATATTTGGAAACAACTACTTCAAAAAAATATTCTCAAGGAGTGTCTAAATCTATATAAGAACAAGAAACAAAGGAATACAATGAGGGGTCTAGTAGAAAGAAAAATAAAAACAAAGGGAAGACGTTAGGGGGTGAAGAAGATACTGTTACACCTAGGTCATCCCAGCCTATCCATGAATTGGATAAAGATAAGTATGTTGTGGAGGAGCCTATTGCATCCAAAAAGAATAAAACCTCCCAATCTCAAGAAAAAAGTCCAACCCTGATTCAAAAAACTAAAATATAGAAAATGAAGGACTCTTGGAAAGGTGAATGATTGGATAGTTCTCCTAAGGAAACCATTGAATTGTCACCAAATCCAATTAGAAATTTCGAAAAGGCCCATGAACTAAACATTCAGAGGAGGAAAAAGTATCAAAAGAAGGGTGTGCTAGCAAAAAAAAAACTAGAGGATCCCACTACATATAAGAAGGAGAGGCCTACCCAATATAAAGGACCAATTATAGCCTTGAACCCTACCAATCAACTGCCATGAAGTGAGAAGAGAAAAAGGAAGAAAACAGGTCAAAATGAAGTTTCACATGATTCCCCTAAGGAAACTATTGAGTTCCCTCAAGAATCGGTTAATGAGTTGGATAAGACCCCTGAAGCAACTATTATGTTTCCTCAAGAGCCAATTAGTGAGTTGGATAAGAATCCTAAGATGAAAAGTGGAAGTAAGGGGAAGCTTAAAAAAAGGAAGTTTGAAAAGAAACAAATCTCAGAGCTTACACCTAAGTCCTCCAGAGTGGAAACAAGGAATGTTCAACAAGAACAAACTTTAGAACCCACACTTCAATCCTCCAAGGTGAAAATCAAATATGTACAAGAGAAATAGTCCCCAAGGCCTATAACTGCTATTAAAACAAAGAAGAGGAAGTTTTTTGAAGAGACTTACACCCCTGTCAGCAAACCTGAGGAAGCCTCACTTCATGTACCAAGAACCTCCAGGACCATGGCCAAACAGATAACAGTTCCACATGTGCCTTCTCTTCCAGAAGATCCTTTTGATATTCTGACCTGTTTAGAGAAAGAAAGTGGCTATGGAGCGACGATTAGTGAGACTGAGGAGTTAGTGACATAAACCTTGAGAGGTCTAATAAAGGATAAGGAAGCCTAAGAGGAGGTGATTGAACAAACAACCACATCTTATCCTAACAATTCTCTGAGAAGACAACAATTGATAGTGAAGATTGAGAAACTGACAAAACAAAATGAGAAGCTGAAATAAGAGGTTACATAGTACCAAGTGTCGGATAGGAATGTTAAGGCATAGAATGCACAATTGAAAGAATATAACCTAAGGTGACATGATGCACAAGAAGAGGTCTCCGCTAAACTCAACAAAGTTTTATGTTTGATCCTATAGATTAGAGTGATTAAGAAGGAACTTAGGAGCGAAGCTTCTGGTCTCAACATTCTATAGCCAGATAAATGATGTTCAGAAAGGATGGGAGATGGTTCAATTTTGAAAATTTTTGAGTATCATTTTTGACATTGTTGCATGAGGACATGCAATGACTTTAACGTGGGGGAAATGTTGAGTCTCCATTTTGACACTTCTATTATCCTATATTATCCTCTATTCGAGTCTATTTTACCTATGATATGTGTATACGATTGACCATTTCCTCCACAAACCTACTTTGTGACCTTGTCCATGTGCATAGAGAGGTAACCTATGTTAAAACATGATTTGTTTGATTTATTTTATTAAACTGGAATTAAATGGTTGATTATTTATGATCATAATTACTTTGACTATTAATTTAGCAGCTCCATCCAGTACTACCACTGGTCTAGTACTGCAACAACTGCTTGATCCGATACTCCTCTTGATCTCGTACTCTGCCTGATATGGTACTCCACCTAATCCGGTACTTCACCTGATCTGGTACTCTACCTGATCCAATACTCTGCAGTCTTTCGGTACCATCTTTGCAGCTTTTCTGGTACCATATTTGTGCCTCTTCCGGTACCATATCTGCATCTCTTTTGGTACCAACTCTTCACCTCTTCCAGTACCATCTCCGATCCTATTTCGGTACCACCATTGCGTTGGTCCGGTACCTAGATTTATGACTGTGTTATTCCGGTACTAAACCCCTATCTACAAGATTCATGTGTTGAACAAGCATGCTGGTGGTGATTCCAAGAATTTATTTGGATGGAAATATACTTAGGAAGTTTGGATATCATGATAGACTTCATCACTCATGCACTTTGTGTCATGAGGATGAAGTCCATCCCCAGAGATACAATATGAATCACCAATTGTAATATTTTGAAAGCATTTGATAATTATCCTTAGACCTTGGTTATAACAGCTAACCTACCTTAAAAGGGTTGTTTTGTAGATGATATAAAGTAAGTAGTAATTAGAGAATGATACACAGTGTTATGTTGAATGAAATGTTGAACTGTTGATTCACTCGATCAATTGAAGGAATGCAAATGTTATTTTGTACAATTCATGAGTATGAGTAAAGTGTTTTAGTCTATAATTTCTTTAGAGGTACCTTGTTGGTTCGACAAGGGCCCACCACCCTAACCAAGATAAGCCTCCCTGTACATGTCTTTGTGTGTTGTGAGTTAATTGTGTAAGTGTGAAAACTTAATAGTTGAGTGTTATAAATGATTTTAAATGCATAAGATTTTCTAAGTACAATACATATTTATTTGATTTTTAATCAGTGTGAGTGAATGGTTATACATTGAACATAGTAGATAATTCCATTTCCATTTCTGCAGATTGATATTTAGTTAACAAGAGCTGGATAGATGTGTGGGATTGTTAAATAAACAATTGTTATTGTTTTGAATTTATTATTGTGATTCTCTTAGTAGGTACATCAACCATAAGAATTCATGCCTCACCATCATGTTCCATGTAATTAACTCTCTCAATCATATTGAATTATTCCTGTATTAAATAAGGTTTGATTGGAATTGATAGGGTTATGATTGGTTTCTTTCTAGGAGTGAATAAAGTGAATTGTTAATTTCTATTTCTATCTCTACAGGAAGCAAGGTCTCAATTCATCCCTTCATTTCATGAGCCTCTAATGAACATAATTCCTATATAAGCAAGAACCTTTTCAATTGAGTGTTTCTTTCATAGTTTTGATAATATTTATCTTCTAATTTTGAAGTTGTATGAAATATTCAGATACAAAGTGTTATGTTATTAATTATTTCCTGATTGAGCTAGATACAACAGACATAGATAGGTCACCTGTTTTTGACATATATAGTGTAACAACTCTTTTGATTATGAATCCCAGATTGACATATAAATGAGTGCAATATACTGATCATATATATACACCAACATGCATCTTGAACAACATCATTCCATTGTGGGGTATAGCTAGTGCATGTTAGATTTCCCCCTTGCAAAAGCACAAGTGCATCTTGAACAACATTATTTCACCATGGGGGAAGGCAAGAACATGCTATATTTCCCCCTTGCACGAGCACAAGTGAATCTCAAACAACATCATTACACCATGGGGGAATGCTAGTGCTTGTTAACTTTTCTCTTGCATAAGCACAGGTGAATCTTGAACAACATCACTCTACCATGGGGAAAGCCAATGCATGCTCTGTTTTCCTCTTGCACAAGCACAAATGCATCTCAAACAACATTATTCCACCATGGGGGAAATCTAGCACATGTTAAATTTACATCTTGCACAAGAGCAAGCGCGTTTTGAAAAACATCATTCCATTGTGGGAAAAAGCTAGTGCATGTTAGATTTCCCTCTTGTATAAGTACAAATGCAAGAACATATCTAAAAAAATTGTTCCATCCCAGGGGAAAGTTAGCATGCCAAGAATAAACGCATCTTGAACATCATCCCACCATGGGGGAAATCTAGTGTGTGCTAGATTTCCCTCTTGCACAAGCATATACTAATCTCGAACAACATCATTCCACTATGGGGTAAAGCTAGTGCATGCTATCATTATCTCTTTCACGAGCACAAGTGCATCTCAAATAAAGTTATTCCTTTGTGGGGTAAAACTAACATATGCTAGCTTTGCATCTTGCAAAAGCACAAACACAACCTGAAAAACATCATTCCACTATGGGGGAAAGATAGAGTGTGCTAGATTTCCCTCTTGCACAAACACAAGCACATCTCAAACAACACCATTCTAGCATCAACAAAAACTTGCACATGTTAGCCTTCCCTCTAACAAAAGAACAAGCACATGTCAAACAAAATAATTCCACTGTCAAGGAAAGCTAGTGTGTGCTATTTTTCCCTCTTACACAAGCACAAGTGAATCTCGAACAACATCATTCCTCTTTCGGGGAAATATTTCACCTACTAGCACTTCCTCTTTCATAGGCATAAGCGCATCTCGAACAACATCATTCCACCATGGCATAAAACTAGTGCATGCTATCTTTCTCTCTTGCACAAGCACAACCACATCCCAAACATCATTCCACCATGGGGGAAATATAGCATGTGTTAGCTTTCCCTCTTTCACAAGAACAAGCTCATATCAAACATCATTCAATGTGGGGGAAATCTAGAGCATGCTAGCTTTCCTTCTTGCACAAGCACATCTTGAAAAACATCATTCCACCATGGGGGGAAGCTAGTGTGTGTCATATTTCCCCATTGCACAAGAACAAGTGCATCTTAATCAACATCATTTCACCATGGGGGAAAGCTAGTGCATGCTAGATTTTCCTCTTACAAAAGCATAAGAACATATCGAACAACATCATTCCACCATGGGAGAAAGCTAGCGTGTGCTAGATTTCCCTCTTGCACAAGACAAGTGCATCTCAAAAAACATCATGCCACCATGGGGGAAATCTAGCAAAGATAGCACATGCTATCTTTCCCTCTTGCACAATAAAAAATGCATCTCAAACATCATTCCACTATGGGGGAAATATAGTGCATGCTAGCTTTCCCTCTTGCACAAGCACAAGTGCATCTTGAACAACATCACTCCACTATGGGGGAAAACTAGCATGTGCTAGTTTTCCCTCTTGCACAAGCACAAGCGCATATTGAACAACATCATCCAACCATGAGGGAAATCTAATGTGTGCTATATTTCCATCTTGAGAAAGTAGGATCACACCTCAAACATCATCCCATCATGGGATAAATCTAGTGCATGCTATCTTTCCCTCTTGCACAAGTAGGAGCACATTTTGAAAAACATCATCCCACCTTGGGGAAAAGCTAGCATATGATAGTTTTCCCTCTTGCACAAGAAGGAGCGCATCTTGAATAAAATCATCTGTTCATGGGGGAAAGATAGAAGATGCTATCTTTCCCTCTTGCACAAGCAGGAGCACATCACGAAAAATATCATCCCACCGTGGGGGAAAGTTAGTGCATTCTAGTGTTCCCTCTTGTGCAAGTAGGAGCACATATCGAACAACATCATCCCACCATTAGGCATGCTTTATTTACCTCTTGCACAAGTAGGAGTGAAACTTGAACAACATCATCCCACCAGTGGGGAAAGCTAGCACATGCTAGATTTCCCTCTTGAACAAGCACGATATCATCTCGGACAACATCATCCCACTGTGGGGGAAGATAGTGCTTTCTAGATTTCCCTCTTGCACAAGAACAATCTCATCTCGGACAACATCATCCCATTGTGGGGGAAAGCTAGCGCATGCTATATTTCATTCTTTCAGAAGCACAAGCACATATCGAACAACATGATTCCACCATAGGAAAACGATAACGCAAGCTATCTTTCCCTCTTTCATAAGCACAAGTGCAAACACATCTTGAACAATATCACTCCAATCTAGGGGAAAGTTAGTGCATGTTAGCTTTCCCTCTTGCACAAGCACCAATGCATCTCGAAAATCATCCCACCATGGGGGTAAGATAGAGCGTGTTATCTTTCTCTCTTACACAATAATATACGCATATCGAACAACATCATTTCACTGTGGGTGGAAGCTAGTGCATGCTAGTTTTCTCTCTTTCACAAGCACAAGCACATCTCGAAGAAAATCATTCCTCTATGGGGTAAAACTAGTGCAGGATATATTTCCATCTTACAGAAGCACAAGAGAATCTTGAACACCATCATTCAACTGTAAAAACAAGCACATCTCGAACAAAATCATTTTATCATGGAGGAAAGATTGCACATGCTAGTCTTCCCTCTTGCACAAGCATAATCTCATCTTGAACAGCATCATTCCATTGTCAAGGAAATCTAGTGTGTGCTAGATTTCCCTCATGAACAAGCATAAGTGCATCTCGAACAACATCATTCCACCATGGTGGAAAGCTAGTTTATGTTGGATTTCCCTCTTGCAAAAGAAGAAGCACATCTCTAACAACATCATTCCATCGTGGGTAAAGCTAGTGCATGTTATATTTTCATCTTTCATAAGCATAGGCACATTTCAAACATCATTCAACCGTGGGGGAAAGCTAACACAATCTAGTTTTCCCTCTTGCACAAGGACAAGCTCATCTCAAACAACATCATTCAATGTGGGGGAAAGCTAGCATGTGATAGCTCTCCCTCTAGCACAAGAACATCTCGAATAACATCATTCTACCATCGGGTGAAGCTAGTGTGTGCTAGCTTTCCCTATTGCGCAATCACAAGTGCATCTCGAACAACATCATTCCACCATTGGGGAAATCTAGAGTGTGCTATATTTCCCTCTTGCACAAGCACAAACGCATCTCAAACAACATCATTCTAGTTTTGGGGAAATCTAGAACATGCTAGCTTTCCCTCTTGCACAAGCACAAGCACATCTCGAACATCATCCCACCATGGGGGAAAGCTAGCATATGCTAGCTTTCCCTCTTACACAAGAATATACACATCTCGAACAAGATCATTCCACTGTGGGGGAAAGATAGCCTATGCTAGATTTCTCTCCTACATAAGCACAAGCACATCTTAAACAACATCATCCTTCTATGGGGTAAAACTAGTGCATGATAAATTTCTATCTTACATAAGCACAAGCACATATTGAATAACATCATTCAATTGTGGGAAAATATAGCATTTTCTATATTTCCCTCTTTCACAAACACAAGTGCATCTCGAACAACATCATTCTAGCATGGAGGAAATCTTGCACATGATAAAATTCATTCTTGCAGAAGCACAAGTGCATCTCAAGCAATATCATTCCACCGTTAAGGAAATCTAGTGCGTGTTATCTTTCCCTTTTGCACAAGCACAAGCGCATCTCGAACATCATTCCATTGCGAGGGAAAGCTAGCACGTGCTAGCTTTCCCTCTTGCACAAGAACAACCTCATCTCTCTCATCATTCAACTTGGGGGAAAGCTAGCATGTGCTATATTTCCCTCTTACACAAGCTCATCTCAAACAACAAATTATTTTCCATATTTCCTAACCAAGCATTATCAGTAGGATAGATATCACCTTCATCACACTTTCTCTGTTCAACTTTATCTTGCAAATCTGAGTTGTCCCTGCCACATAAATTCTCTACCTCTTCATTCTCATACATCCATTCTTCATATTCCTTTGAAAGAGCCAGTACAATATCATATGACCTGCCCTGTAAGTAGTCATTCACAATAGAGCCTTCATCATCAAGGTTTTCTCCACTGGTATAGTGATGTTCATCATTCTCAAGGACTATCGAGCCTACATAGTTCCCTTGTTTTTGATAACTCTCACTTGAAATTGTATCGAGCTTTGAGACAACCCTGTTATTGGACAAAGCATGGTTTTTTTATCCATGTAATGATAAAAGTAAGAACATAAATGTTCCATKTATTTCATATGCATTGGAAGGTGAGAACCTATGGATACATCATCATCTCCATCATGATTACACTCCTACAACCTATGGTAATGAGAGCCTAGCATTCTCTTATTTAGAGGAGCCTTTGGATTTTAGGTCTGTTGGTCATTCAAGCAATCAAATTTCTCAACGATTGGATTTCCAACCATTTCATATAACAATGTAAATGATAATGACCCAACTACAAACACATATATGAAGTGAAATGATGTTCATTTGATCGATTCATAACAATAGGTAGAACCTCGGGTAGAGTATTTATATGTCCCCATTTTCCATCAAACTCGAGTAGAAAAAGAACCATGTGGAATACAAATTCTTAACATGTTGTCTGAACTATTTGTTACAATTTGAGAGGTTTCTAAGATTTAAGCTTACGTAAATGGATAACTACATGGGGGACAGACTGTGCTTTATTGTAGTGCATATGTGCTCAAGCCTCTTAGAAAATATTGTTTCCAAACTGTTGCGGATGATGTTCAATCCTTGTCCAATGACTATATAGGCCCACTTGATTTTATCGTCATCCCTTATTAGGAATAAAGGGTCTCTAATTGTAGTTTTTAAGGCATGGAGGATATGTCAACATTTCCAACAATTCCTTACTTGGAATTTTACTCTGTGGGCACAGGAAAGTCATATATTATGAAACTAGATGATAGTGATTCCTATGTCAAGTTCTTGAAAATTTATTTAAAGTCCAACCCCATGGTCGAGCTAAGAATATCCAACCTAGGGAAACATGAATAGGCTTTAGGTATTATTTGTTTTGAATAATCCATGGATTAGTTTCATCAAAATAACTAAATTGATATTGAAATCATAGTTTCAGTTAGTAAAGTCGTTGTTGCTAGAAAAACCAAAGAAAACATAGATAAAATCCCATATTTAATGTGTAAATACAAACTCAAGAAAACCACACAAAGACATCTTCAGTACCTTTGACCAAGTCAACCAATACCATTCCCAATTCAACCAACACCATCCATTTGAGACACATTATAATGTAGACAATAACCCTCTTAAATACACTTCCATAACATTAAAACCATGGGATAAAACCATGTGCCACAGTAAACCACAAGAACTCAGTGATTAACCTAACATGGCTTTTAAAGGGGAAGGAGAAATTGGTATTGCTAAGGAAACCAATATGGAAACCAAGTCCTCTTACTACTAGTCAGGATGAAATTCAATATTTAGGAAGAGGATAAAGCGATGTCCTTAATAGAACTCACAGTTTGTAATAATATTCAAATAAAAACCAAGAATTATAAGACCAATGAAAMGATGTAGTACTATTTAGTCCAAAATAGGTAATGTACTTCCATACATAAATTTATAACATGAATTATGTGGAGGGAAAAGGTATGAGTGATCACATTTTTTARCTCAATTTATTTTCCCATTTTACTAGTGTTAGGGATGACTATAAAGTCCTGCAATCYCAACATTTCCAATTTTATTGAAGTCATTGCCACAATCATTTTATACTTTGAAAATAATAACTTATGTTGAACATAGAAAATTCATATTTTGATATGTTTTTTGATGTATTGTTAGAATAAATTAGAATAATTGATGCAACAACACCAACATTGAGGGATAAGTTGCTTTCTATGCCAAAATAAARGGGAAACAAAATATTTTCCAACAAAGCCATGTTGAAAGAGTAAAAMAAATGGGTGAAAAATAAACAAAATGAAACAATTTATGAAGTAATGTAAGGCAAGASTACATGCCAACAACAGGGTGGMAAGAAACCACAAAAATATAAGAACAAGAAAAATATAAGGTCCAATTATTGTCATATGCTAGGGCACATACAAAGAGACTATTGGAAAGGGAAGATTGCATTGTTTCATCTTGTCATCTGTAGAAATCAACATACAAAGAACTCCAATGACTAATATTTCTTCACTATATACTTAGGAACGACATAGCACATGACAAGGAAATAAAAATTTCTCTAGATTTATTGCCATCTTTACATGAATAGAATTATCTAGTTCGAAGATAAGAGCTGCCGTAAAATATATGACATTGGAGAATTGCAAGTCCATATTGCTAATGGAGGAATATTCTGCAAGGAGTGTTGCATGAGCCAAATTTGGCAAAAGATTTGAAATCTATTGCAAAAATAATAGATTTGGTTTAGAATGTTGAATTCCACTAAAAAAATTGGCATTGTGAAGAACCAAGCAATGAATGATCATTTACATGCTCCTAATAAGGGAATTTATATGTTTTAAAGTCAAATTTATAAGTTGCATCATATATTATAGAAAACAATTTATGAAGTAGTGTCATTAGAGGTTTCTTCATGTGAATGCCAAAACTCTATTACAAATGAAAAAGAAAAGCATGCTAAATGGGATAATGAGCCCAACAAAAATAATTCTAATTTGGACTCATGAATATTGTGAAATTGACAAGAAAATTAGAAGGCACAATATCTACACTAGAATGTGGGGTTCTAGATTTAGTGCATAGTGATATTTTCAGTCCTAAATATGTAGAATATGTTGGTGGGATGAATTGTTTTAGAGATTTCCTTGATTCTTTTAGCAGAAAAAACTTGTATTTATTACTCTAAAATGGTTGGTGCATTTAATGTTTTTCGACAATTTCAAGCAATAACTGAAAAGTATTTGGAGCCATCAAGTTATTTTGCAAGAAAGATAGCATAATGATGAAATTTACAACTCCATATTACTCTCAGAAAAATGGTGTTATGGGAGGAAGAACAAAACAATGGTGGATTTAGATCATACTAGTTTAAAGTCAACATGATAGAAGATATTGGACAAAAGCTTTTTCTACAACAACATATTTGTAGAATAGATTGTGGAAATAAATGGAATTTTTTTAGAAGTAGCATGGTTTGGACCGATTGATTGGGTCTAGCTCAAGCCATTGAAAGAATAATTTTTATCCTCTCCACCCAGGTTCAAATACCACAATTCCTCCATTGAGGAAAGCTAGAGTGTGCTAAATTTCCATCTCCTCAAAGTTTGAATAAAGGAAAATAGACTATCTTATTCATAAATCCATTGGGATGCATAGGGATAATCCTAGTTCAATAGGTTGTTRCCATATTTAATTCACAACTCTTTCTCTCATAAACATACTAGCAAGTTAGCAACCCTTTTTTCTACCCAAACTACTTGTAGCTCCACTTCTTCGTATGGTTATCCAATAAATGATATAAGTTGGTCCTGTTARGAAGTCCCTTGGWTCAKTAATCCAGTTATGATCTTAAGGCTTAAAGTGTTCTTACTTAYATCTCTAATACACATGGGATGAATCTTCCAAGATAGCATGGATCTGAACCCACCACTGCAAATAGTCCCCAAGAATTGTTCCTTGGAATTAGTATGCATGGATAACTTTAGGAAGTTCTGGAAAAGTAATATATCCTTCAACCAAATTCAACCTTCATATCTACAACACTAGATAAATGTTTGAAAATGCGAGTGTAATTTTGAAGGGGTAACAATTACTCTTTTAATGACATAATATTCATCATGGAATTTTGGTTAAGTATGCATATCCACAAGTAGTTGGTTTTGAGTTCAATCTCCCACATTACCCATGCACTGCTATAACTCAACATACATATTCATGAGTTGAATTTGTAAAATACCCCCTCTGCCATTGTCAATCTCCTTGAATCAGGCCTTTAATAATGATATTGTGTTGGGGATCTTATTTAGGTAATTATGCTCCTTTTAAAGGCAGTTTCATGGAATGTACAAGAAGAACACTTGTATTCCATGTTATGATATTATTCAGGTTCATTCTACAATCTTGAAATTTTGGATGTAAATTGAAACCTTTTATGATCCTATCATGATAATAATAATAACTAGAGTATCATGCACATTGTTCCACTATGTAGTGTTGGGGTTCGATAGCCCAAGAAGATGTCATGCAAACATGCTGGAACAATAATCTAAGATTGGAATGATTTATAGGTTTAAACATCATTTAGTAAATATTCCTTTAGCCGAAAATGAGACAGTGACACATATTTTTCCATGCTTGATCCATGGAGAACAAGTAGCCATGGAAGTCCTTGTTTATCATTTCAATCCCTATTTAAAGGACTGGACTGAATTTGATGAGTTACAAATGAAACACTAAGAAAATATAAAAGATGAAATTTTAGCTAAAAATCATTGAATGAGGGCTCTCAGTCCAGAATTTTGTCAAGGTTTTAGAATCAACCATGATAAATTCATATGGTAAGAGGATAAAATATATCATTGAATAAGGCATTTTGTGAATGGAATGTGGACTCCATCCTTGTGTCATAATTTTTTGGTGTTGAAAGAGATACCTTAAAATCAACATTCATTGTAATGGCTATTACTCTCACTAGCTCATTGGAATGCCTATTACTCTCACCATGAATCTCAAGCATATGCAAAGGCTTCATGAAGATTGTAAAGACATTCTAATAAAAAAATTGTACATTGTATCAAGGGGTTGAAGAATCGACATTCCATACTGAACACATTTCCTTGAAGAATAACTCATATAATGTAAATATGTTTTTGAATTGATGTTGAAGGTTGATAGGGTTAATGGAATAATTATGATTTTCTTTAGTGTGTATATTTTGAAGGAATATTTGATGAAGAGAAAGAAAGACAACTATTTATGTGAGGGTCATCACAAGAGTTTAATTTATTTTTTGGTTTACTTTAAGTTTCAAAAATTTGGATTCACAAGATCATTGTCATTGGTTCTCACCCACTCACACTTCTTAAATCCCTTACATATTGTTGTATTTTCATTTTCAAAATAAATATTGTTTCTTCACCTTCATTACGCAAGAATATTTTCTAGAAATGGATGCTAAGAAACTTTCCATTTTTTCATTTCAAACCTCAACAAAACCTTACTATTTCATACCTGCATATGCATTTTGGTTAACAAATCAACAAGAAGCAGTATGGTTATTGGAATTGTTCACTCTCTTGTCATGTCAAAATCCATTCCTTTCACTTCTAACAGTCGGTCAGATTGTAAGAACATTTTGGAATCCTGTAGCAGTGCACCATTTCACTCCATATAGAATACCTTATTCAATAGATCTTTTTAATCAGTGTTTATTTTAGAAGTTCTTCTCCTTGTCTCATACTACAACAATTGACCTACAATCTTAGCTAGCTTGAGGGTCTATATCTGTGAGACCTCGGTAAGTTTCCCATATTCCACCAATGAGACCATTGTGAGAGTTTACTAATTCATATCTAGGTACATAGCTTCCCCTTATAGTAGGTATTCCTCCTCTTCCAGACATAAACAAGAACCTACTTCCTTGAGATAGAAAACCATGTTGTAGACCAACTCTTCTAGACAATATTCTATCATGATTTTTCCTTGTTGGCTTCTCTGTCTGCTTCAGAGTTGAGAGATATGAGTATGTGTATGAATTGTGCTCATAATAAATTTACAAAGGAATAACAGAGGGGATTAATTTGAATCACAACTATATGAACTTGGAATATCATCCATTGGTTATATCATCACACATATACCATGCCCATTCTTATGATGCACCTTCAAGCCAAAAAAAAATAAAAAAATTGTGTGCTTCTCAATTTCCTAGCTTCAAAAGAAATTATGTCATATGATAGAGCTCCTTAGGTCAAACATTAGGGTGTTTTATGGAATAATAAAGGATCCAACCAAATTAAAAAGTTCTCTTAACCCGATACTATCATGTAGAGATTCTCTAGAAATGACATTCTCATTAGCCATGAGAATTTTTACCCCAATTGCTTCTAAGAAACCCACTTTTTCTATGTTGACAACAACCTAAGACTCCCAGTATCACAAACCACTCTCTCTACATATTCCAATCCTACCTAGGCTCCAATACCATATGAAATTTTACACCTACAAGAGAGACATAAAAACAAGCGTGCACACATAGATAAAATACCATATCTAATGTGTAAATACAAACCAAATAAAACCACACAAAGGTATATTTAGTACCCTTGACCAAGTCAACCAATACCATACCCAATTCAACCAACACCATCCATTTGAGACACATTATAATGTAGACAATAAGTCTCTTAAATACACTTCCATCACATGAAAACCATGGGCTAAAACCATGTGCCACAATAAACCACAAGAACTCAATGATTAACCTAAAATGGCTTTGAAAGGGGAAGGAGAAATTGGTATTGCTAATGAAACCAATTTGGAAACCAAGTCCTCTTACTACTAGTAAGGATGAAGTTCAATATTTAGGAAGAGGATAAAGCAATGCCCATAATAGAACTCACATTTTGTAATAWTATTCAAATAGACACCAAGAATTATAAGACTAGATTTTAGCACTGAGAGTCACCCTAAGATTGCGAGAGGATAAGACCAATACCCATCAAAATGTTTGGTGGARGTTGGCTTAGGAGTGGAGRTCAAATGGACAAAACCCAGTACACGAATGTTTAACACAAAAAAAGGACAAGCAATGCATAGATAAATGAGGTTCTCATTAACTTYAGTCAGTGGTTTAGAGTTAAAGGTGAGAAAAGGGAAGACTTAGCGAGAAAGGTGGACAAGTATGCCATGGGCATCTGACTTTCAAGCAACTTGGTGAAGAAAAACTCAGGCACAAGAGAACTCTTGAACTCAAGTTTCAGACATTGAAATATTTCACAGCAGCATAATAATCAAACCTCCATTACCATGAAACTACAACAACTTGTCTAGATCCTCCATGCACGAGAATTTCAGCATAAGGGGAAATAAGATAACAGAGGGAAAGTACTGGAACATCTCACAACATTATTATAATCAAACCTACATCAAAATACAACTACAACCCTCAACTGGATCCTCCATGCCCGAGTGTTTCAGCACAATTTACAAAAGAAGATGAAAGAAGTTGACTTCTATTAATGCGAAAATCTCAAGTATCATACAAAACCAGAGAACAACTATGTTATCAAATATTAAAAGATAGGGAGCTCTGCTCAACCATTGGACGACCATAACAAAATATTTAACTGATCTATTTATACTCAGATCATCCCACAACTACCAGGATTGTGATCTGGTAATCCCATTCAAAGCTTTACGTGTCAACAGTCTTCTATCAGACTGTGCATGTTTCCCCCTATCAAACACAAACCTAGCTCAGTATGAGCCTATAGAAAAAATCGTCTGGTGTTGTACCGTGCTGACAACCCTACCTCCTTATTCATAACTTCCAATCTTTCCATTTATGGTCTAAACTAAGGCTTCAACTACCAATCTCTCCTTCATTAACTGGATCTTCATCAGGATTGGAGCATGGCTAGATGACTAGTGGAAAACCACTCGTCGCAACTGGATTGGGCGATGAATAAGAAAGTGTCCACAAAAGTCAATCCTCGTTCATTGGTTAACCCCTCCTCGAGATTGGAGCATAATGGGATGATTGTCGAGTGATCACTTGTCGATATTAGATAGGGCATCAATTGTGCATGTGATTTCGGGGCCGCGAGAAGTGGTTTAGGCCCACACCTCTTTTGAGCCCAAAGTGCACCACCACTTTCCATGTTGCCAACCTGCAAAAAAATGGTTTGTATTTCGGCCCTCTCAAGGATTTTTAATGCCCGAGCATGTTGCAGACCCAAAACAACTTAAGGTCATCGATCTAGATGGGAGATGATATCTAGGCGCGTCGGCTACTTTAGTGCCCCCACCAAACTTTTACCCGCCTGCTAACATTGGAATCCCTCTAAAAATGCTTGGAGAAAGCACCATATCGAACCTTCACAAGGAAAATCGACCGCTGCATACTTCACCTTCTCGCCTACATTCATGTTGTTTTTTGTGATATCATTTGGCTCCACAGGGGATGGCCTACTCCCTGCAAGCTGCCAAGAATGCGTAGTTCCAATGCCTCAACTCTTGGGTCGTGGAGTATCTTATTCAAACAGAAAATGAAAGGAAGTGGTAATTACAATGGCGGAAATCCAATCATGGATTAAACAAAATATTTCTTCAGAAAGTCACCATTGATAGGGCCACCCAAAACTTCATAATCCTCCAAGCTCTACAACTCATAAGTGTTATTTGAAAATAATTCAAAAATCTTAAAGGGACCAATCCATAAGGCTTCAATTTTACCATGTTTTCCTTTGTCTTGCTTGGAGGAATCCCACTTGAGCACCAGATCCCCCTACTAAAAATATTTCTTCCTTTCCCTCTTGTCAAAAACTCATTCTATTTTATGTTGATGATCCTGAGATTTATCAAGTAGCTTCTCCCTAGTCTGTTGTACTTCTACCAACTATTGTATCCTCATAAACATATCATTAGGTTATCCTTGGTAGTCCTAGAGGAAGTTTTCCACACGCAAGGAAAGATGAGAAGGAAATATAGCCTCCACCCCATACACAAGATGAAAATGGGAAACACCAAGTGACGTCTTGGTTGTGACTCTATCATCCCATAATGAAAATTTCAGTTTTGAGTCCCAATATTTCTTGTTGTCTTTTAACAATTTCTTGATGATTTTTATGAGGCTTTTGTTAGAGGACTATGCTAAACCATTTCCCTTAGGGTAGTAAGGAGTAGAATGTACTAGTGTAATCCCATACTGTTCAAAGAACTTGATTAATGGTTACGATCTGAAAGATGCAACATTGTCTGTAACAATCCTGCTTGGACAACTAATTCTAGACACGATATCTTCAAGGAAGATAATGATTACCTTGTGGGAGGCACTCCTTGTAGGGATGGATTATATCCATTTGGTGAAATAATCAGTGGAATTAAAAATCCACATGTGTTGACCACTTGAGACTAGGTGGATTTCCCCAATGAAGTCAAGACCCCACTATTGAAAAGGTCCAGAAATCGGTATAAGTTTCAAATGAAAAGATTTGAGCTGCTTCTTTCCAGAAAACTTTTGGCATTTGACACAAGCTCTAATATTTGCACAAACATCAGTAAAAAGGTTGGGCTAGAAATACCCAACTCTGAGGATTTCATAAGTTGTGGCCCTCCAAACATGATGCCCCTCACATAAGTTGTCATGAAAACCAGTCATAACTCTTTGGGCCTCCTTTGGGTCTAGACATATTAACAAAACACCCAGAGGATCCTTCCAATACAAAAACTGATCAATGAGACAATATTTGATTGCTTTGAGTTTCAAATATCTTACCTTGTCTTTGTCCAAACCATCAGAAGGCCTCAACTTCTGTAGAAAATATATGATATGTTTATACTATATGCATTCTGCCAAATTGAGGTTGACATGAGAGTCTTTATCAACAAACTCATCTTTTTGATATATTAAGTTTGTGTTCATGAGTTAAACCCCTAAAGCCTTGCAATTTTATTCAACGAGTAGCCTGGCCAAACCTCGACCTTTTACCAATTTAGTGGGCTTCAATTCCAGGTCAAATTCTAGAATTTTAGTAATCCATTTGCTTCTCTTCCCATCTATGTCATGCTGGATCAATATATCTTTTACTGAGGCTGATGGAACATATGCAATAATCTTTGAATGAAGAAAATATATTTTTAAAGACTTGAGGGCTTTGACCAAGGCATATGCCTACTTCTCTATGATATCATATCTCATTTTTGCATCCCTCAATGCTTTGCTGAAAAATGAAATAGGTTGCTCTAACCCCTTTATATTTTTCTGTAACAAAACAACAACCAATGTATCATATGAGGAAAAATAAAATATCATAAATTCCTTAGAATAGTTGGGGATGATGAGAACAGGTGCTTCAGTCAAAGCCCTTTTGATTTGGTTAAAAGAAATTCTGGAGTCAAAATTCCATTTCACCTCATTCCCCTTTCAAAGAATGGATGTAATGTGCTTAAATGACTCATCAAAATTAGAAATGAATCTTCTCAGAAAGTTGATTTTACCAAAGAAAGACTGAACCTCTTTCTTATATTTTGAAAAAGATAAGTCATGGATGGCCTCTACTCTACTTGGATCAATTCTTATCCCTTATGCTGACACAATATGCCCCAATAATTTTCCCTCTTCCATAGTAAACAAAAATTTCTTAGGATTGAGCTAGAGAAAAACCTTTTGCACTTCAGGAAGAATTTCTTTAGATGATGAAAATTCTCTTTATCAAACCTTGAGAATATTGTAATGTCATCCAAATAGATGACTACAAATTTATATTTTTCCCCAATGAAGGCAATGTCCATGGCTCGCTGGAAGGTTTCTCCTGCATTCATCAATCCAAAGAGAATTTCAGCATACATGAATGTGCCCAAAGGAGTAATGAAGGTTGTCTTCTCTCTATCTTTAGGCAAGACAAATATCTAATTATACCTAGAGAATCCATCAATCATAGATATCCTAGATGAACCAGTCACTCTCTGCAAAATATGCTTCATCTTTGGCAAGGGGTAGTTATCCTTTTTGGAACTCCTATTCAAATTCCTGAAATATACACATAATCTAATTTCCCCATTTTTCTTCCTCATAGGCACCAAATTAGCCACCCATTCTGAATATCTCAAAGGGATGATGATCTGGGAATCCAACAACTTTTTCACTTTGTTTTCCATAATAGGCAGCAACATGGGATTTATCTATCTAAGTTTCTTCATGAAAGGTTTGGCCTCTTCTTTCAAATGGATCTTATGCTCAATGATGTTGGTGTCTTATGTTCTCAAATTCTCATATTTCCAGGCGAACACATCAACAAACTCCTTAAAAATATTGACATACTCAACCCGTTTCTCCTTTGACAAACTACTAGACAATTTGACATATTTAGGATCCTCCTTTGTTCCTAAATTGCATTTAGTTACATCAACATCTTTAGTTGAACCTTCAACCTTCAAAACAACATCATTTCTGTCAAACAATCTTTCCAAGGGGACAAGTCCCTTTGGAATATGGTTAATTGGCAACTTAACAATATGAGAGTCAACAATTTTATTTAGAAAAATATCAGCATGGGGATTTTCTTCAGTATCCTGATCGATATGCAAATCAGAAAATTCATCCACAGTCTCAAGAAATGTTTTTATCTCAAGATCATCCTCAAAAACCTTCCAATGTTTGACATTGTTAGGAATAGAGGGTCTGTATACTACCACCTCATACTTGAGCTTGGGGGCCAAAGGAACTCTGAACTTACTTGCCGAGACAACCAAGGAATCTTCCACAATGTTCTCTTCTCTTGGAACAAATGAGATATGAAAAGCCAAGAATAAAATGCCAATACGATCCCATAA
>SNQJ01S0157587.1:9441-22376 GCA_010110895.2 Picea sitchensis
GGGGTTCCCATGAGGTTTTCCCTCTTTCCTCACTTTATTTTCAGTGTATCTTTTGTACTTGGGTACCTAACATGGCCTCATTGCTGGGACCTAATCTTTATTTTCACCATAGTGATGTTCAAGGGGGGTTGTTGGAGTTACTTTACACACACCTGGGATTTATTTTTCCTAAGGTTTTTATTTTTTTATTAGTTATAATTAGTCATTATCTAGTCTCCTATATTTTAGGAGAGAATATTCCACCTGGAGAATATTCTCTTTCAGTTCATACTTCAATTTGACTAGTTGAGTTGAGTTTAGATGTTGTATTGGGATGATCACCATGCAACACAGGGATCATCACCATGCTAATTTGACCTTTCCTTGGTCTCATCACCAGAGTGTCACATTAGCCGTGATTCACTCAGTTAACTCCTCACTACTCTCTGTTCAGTCAGTTAACTGAAGACTAGTTGACTAGTTAACTCAACTAGGTGGCAATTCACTCTCGTAACTTCCTAATAGACTAGAATAGGTGGCAGTTCACTCTCGTAACTGCTAGTGTGTGTCCAGATCACTCTATACCACCAATATGGTGACTTGGTTCACCTCAAGTCAAACTCATTGAGTTATACAGATTATATCATGTGTAAACAATTCATTATTCACAACGGTTAATGACAATTCTTCCATTCTTTCTCTCCTTCTTCTTCCTTTTCCAATTCTCTCTGCAAATATGTGTATTATTGTTTAGCTAGATCTATTCTATGTAGGTTCAACACATTTACAGGTATGAATGTCAATATGTAGAAATGGACAGATAAACATCTCTACATTGATATCCATGAAGTTTTCTTTGTTTAATTTCCCTACTTATTGTATGAATGGTTGAAAAGGAATACTTTTAACAATACTTCTTTGAGGCCTCAAGAACCAGTGGTTTGGGATTATATCACGATTGATAGTCTGAAGACATTGGACACCTAGTGGAATTAGGCCATTGATTTCTGTTTTTCTTGGGTGAAGGTAAATTATGTAATTGAATTTGTTGTTGAGTATAGTGATTCTTTCAATGAGGTTGAAAGGAATATTATAGAAGGACATCAAAAAACTCTTTTAGAAGAAATCCCACTTTGGATAAAAATGTTGTTCGTGAAGAAAGGGGTGATGCAAATTGTAAGGTACCACATATAATATATCAAATTGAAAACATAAATATTGCAGGAAAATACCATGGAACAACAAAAATATAGAGAACCACAACCATATAATGATACCTTTATTGATAGAAATTTGAGTTCACTTGCCTCTTCGAGGGGCAAACCTCCAGTAGAGAAAATCTATTTTACAATAATTCTCCAGATATATCTCTCATACCTCCTACTCTTATTTATATTAGTTCTACCTTCCAAAGAACATTCTAGAGGAAGATCCTTCTAGAAGCGAAAGCTTCTATTAGGTCTTCTTACATTGACTTCTTCACATTTATTTAATAGGCCTTATTAACTAACTCTGGCCTTTATTATATGGAAAATATATATTACTCTAATTAATAACCAACTAAGGTAGGCTAGTATTAGATCCTAACATGCCATCCCCCTTCAAATGTATCATTGCCCTCAAGGCTGAAGATGTGGAAATTGTTGCAGTATGGCCGTGGGTTCTCAAGTGGCATCCTCTCAAGATGTGTACTTCCACTTGATCAATAATTCATCTGTGTATTCTTGAATCGTTTGTCCTTTTCTTAGTTTAAGATTTTTCCATTCAATTACAAACTTTTCCTTGTAACCCAAAAGATAAAACTTCTTTCTAAGTGCAAAAACAAAATCTTTCCATGATGGAAATACATTGCCAACTTGTTGCGTACCATGTTGCAACTTACTCTGCCACCAAATGAGTGTTCTTCCTGCAAGATGAAGTGATGACAATTTTATTTGGGCTGCCTCATCTTTGATTTGTTGCACATTGCAATAAACTTCCATCTGTTTGACCCAATTATCAATCCTCTTAGCATTGACTTCACCATCATACATGGGCAATTCAATTTTCACATCAAGCTTAAGTAATGGCATAACATGCTTATGTTTATGGGAATGTTTTCTTGCAGTAGAAGTTGCACTTCTACTTGAATAAGAAGAAGATCATGGAGATAAAGGAGTTGAAGGAGGAGGTTTAGGAGGATCCTCTCCTTCTTCATTTTTTTCTTGTTTGGAAGATTCCCCTTGGAAAGGCCTCTTCCATTCCATGTAATCATCACATAATACCTTTACCATCTCAACCATGGAAAATAATTTCTTTTGAAACATTATCTTGTTCTGAGACATTCCTTCTTCAAATGCCATCTTCTAACTTTGAGAAGTCTTATTTTTTGATCCAATATTTGGATCTCCTTCTACAATCTCTCCTTCACAATGTCTTAGATTTTCTGTGGTAATCATACAAACTCAGAAAACCAACTGCCAACCTACTCTGATACCACTTGATCCAAAAATGATCTTTTAAAGACTTGGTTGAGTTTTAAGCATGTGTTAAACTACCACTTAGGAATTAATAAAAGAAGAATATCTTGATGAAAGAATATTTCAGCCATCATAAAGAATGGATATCATAAATAAAACCTAAGGAAAATAAAACCATAAGATAAAGCTTGACAACAAATTTCTGCAAGGTTCCCTGCTTCAACGGGCCTTTGTCTCAGTGGGGAAGGATTTCTTATTAATCTTCAATGCTTCAAACGTAAATCAAAATTGTGTCAAAAAGATTACAATATAGTATAGTTATGTTCTCCTTGAACTCATGAATCCATCACAATTGACGACACCAAAAAAAGATGAGCGTAGCTCCCGGAATTGGACCTCAAAGTTCGCTTCCTAAATGGCTTCCCTGCATAAAAATGACGTAGGATTTCAAAAAATTCATCATTTTGATGTCTCTGAACCTCTTCATGTTTTCAAAAACATGTTATTCTTATATATTTAGAGATGGGGGTCATCTCCCAACATCCCCCCAAGATCACACCTCAAAAAGGGCTCTAGATCCTCAATTTTGTGCAAAAATCAGGCTAAATCAACATAAAATATAAAAGACAATCATACATTATAGTTTAAAATCCACATTGGAAAACATTTGGGCATGCCAACCCCCTTTACCTAGGCTCCTGTTCTTATGGATCACGCCATATGGCCAAGCGCTAGGATCTAAACCCTTAATCCCCTATTCATCCTCCCTAACTCTTGGCTCTGGGTCGCATGTGGGGCATGTGGCCATGCCCCAGTGTCATCCGTGCTCCTCCCTATGCTAGCTCCTGGTCCATGGGCCCTGGTCATGGGCAGGCTAGCCCCTTGCCAATTGAGCTTATCCTCTAAGCCTCCACTACATATCACCTTAAATAAATATTGTGCCATGTGGCATAACAAGAGACACGTAGATAGGTCGGTTGGCGGTCATTTCAAGGAGAATCTTGACTAGGTGGAGGTTATAGTCCGATTCTCTTGGAGGAAAACAAATTTTCACCCATCAACCTTGTCAAAATCTAGGGTTCCGTGGCATCCTCACGATTGGTCCGTGTCTCACAAATAAAGTGACACAATGTTTCATATCTCACAGCAGTTGGAAGAATATATAAACAAGAAATAATGTTGATAAGAAAGTGTCTTTGTAGTCCATATCAAAATATCAAAACAACAACAGAAAGTCTAGGAAGAAGAAGCTGATGATTATTATGAAGTGAGGGTGGAATGGAGAGGAGAACAAGGATTCATATCCTTTATTTAAGGGAGTTTGTTCTTCCTGGGGTCGGTGGCCATGCCCTAGTGTCATCCGTGCTCCTCCCCTGTGCTAGCTCCTGGTCCATGGGACCCAGTGTCACAAACAAAGGGACACAATGCTTTATAGCTCACAACAGTTGGAAGAATATATAAACAAGAAATAATGTTGATAAGAAAGTGTCTTTGTAGTCCATATCAGAAGATCAAAACAACAACAAAGTCTAGGAAGAAGAACTGATGATTATTATGAAGTGAGGGTGGAATGGAGGAGAACAAAAGGATTCATATCCTTTATTTAAGGGAGTTTGTTCTTCCTGGGGTCGGTGGCCATGCCCTAGTGTCATCCGTGCTCCTCCCCTGTGCTAGCTCCTGGTCCATGGGCCCTGGTCATGGGATAGCCCCTCGCTGACTAGGATTATCCCCTAAACCTCCACTACATATCACCTTAAATAAATATTGTGCCATGTGGCATAACAAGAGACACGTAGATAGGTCGGTTGGCGGTCATTTCAAATTCTTCGGCTAGGTGGAGGTTGCATGGTCGATTCTCTTGGAGGGGAAAACAAAATTTTCACCCATCCAACCTTGGCCAAATCTAGGGTTCCACGTGGCATCCTTTGATTGGTCCACGTGTCACAAACAAAGGGACACAATGCTTCATAGATCACAACAGTTGGAAGAATATATAAACAAGAAATAATGTTGAGAAGAAAGTGTCTTTGTACTCCATATCAGAAGATCAAAACAACAACAAAGTCTAGGAAGAAGAACTGATGATTATTATGAAGTGAGGGTGGAATGGAGGAGCACAAAAGGATTCATATCCTTTATTTAAGGGAGTTTGTTCTTCCTGGCATCGGTGCCCTAAATATAACGGAGTTGTTTCTTTGTAGGTCTGGTGCCCTAAAAGTAAGGGAGTTGGTGTTTCCTAGGGTTGGTGCCCTATACACAAGGGAGTTGGTGCTTCCTAGGGGTGGTTCCCTAAAGACAAGGGAGTTGGTGCTTCCTATGGTTAGTTCCCTAAAGACAATGGCGTTGGTGCTTCCTAGGGTTGGTTCCCTGAAGAAGGGGATTTGTGTCTCCTAGAATTATTGCACTACAAAGCATTGGTGTCCTTCACTATTCTTCATAAAAATCCTTGTAATTCTTATTAATTATATTCCAACAATTGGTATCAGAGAAGGTACCTTCAACACAGTCTAAACAACTGGAAGGTAGATCTTGAAGATGGATCAACAAGAGGGAATGTCTAACAAAAAAGCACCATTGTTCAATGGAGGTGTCTATGTTCTATGGAAAATAAGAATGAAAAACTTATTGTTGGATCTTGGTTTTGATATCTGGCAATCTGTTGTAGATGGTTACACTGCACCAACTACTCCAACCAAAGATGTTGCAGGAAATAAAATCTTCAATGACAACCAAAGAGTAGTTAATGCAATTCTAGGAGCATTGAAAAATTCTATATGTTTGAAGGTTATGTATTGTAAGTGAGCCAAACACATTTGGGACAAATTGGAGGTTGTATATGAAGGAGATAGAAAATTCAGAGAAGCTAAACTACAAACCTATAGAACTCAGATTGAAAATATCAAAATGAAAGAAGAAGAGAACATTGTTGAATACTTTCATAGGGTATATCAAGTGGTTAATTCAATCAGAGTAGTAGGATAAGAATTTACAGATAAACCTATNATAAAATCTTCAATGACAACCAAAGAGTAGTTAATGCAATTCTAGGAGCATTGAAAAATTCTATATGTTTGAAGGTTATGTATTGTAAGTGAGCCAAACACATTTGGGACAAATTGGAGGTTGTATATGAAGGAGATAGAAAACTCAGGGAAGCTAAACTACAAACCTATAGAACTCAGATTGAAAATATCAAAATGAAAGAAGAAGAGAACATTGTTGAATACTTTCATAGGGTATATCAAGTGGTTAATTCAATCAGAGTAGTAGGATAAGAATTTACAGATAAACCTATTGTGAAAAATATACTAAGGTCACCACCTATGAGATATGATGTCAAAATTTCTACAATTGAAGATAGGTCTGATCTTGACACACTCACAGTTGATCAACTTCATGGAATTTTTACAGCATATGAAATGAGAACAGTGAATGATAAAAAAACAAAAGATGAAACAACCTTTAAAGCATCTAAAGAAAATAATAAATAAGAACATATATCTCATGGAGATTAGTCAGACATATATGATGTAGAATAAGCCAACTTTATAAAGAAACTCCAGAAAGGATTTGGAAAATATAAAAGGAAAGTTACCCTTCAAATGGTTCAATTGTGGCAGAATTGGACACTTTGCTAACAAATGTTTGTATCCCAAGTTGGAGGAAAATGATGAAGAATTTCACAAAAGGAAAAACCAATACAAGAAGAAATTTTATAAGAAAAAGAAAAACTTCTACTCTAAAAAATACATCAGTTCTTCAGACATGAGTGAAGATCAGAATTTAGAGCTTCTATTTATGGGAATGAATACTCATAGTGATGATGTAGATGATGAATAAAATTATGAATTTGAAAGAGAAGTGAAGCTAGAAGCATAACTGATTAGTGCTCCGGAGGAACTAAGAAAGTATAAAAAGAAGAACAAACTACTTAGGGAACAACTTCAAGAATTTGAGGAATCAAATCAATCAAAAGAAATAGATGCATTAATAACTATCAAATAATCAACAAAGATCATCAGTGATTTAAAATCCCAACTCCTGGAAACTAATAAAATTGAAGAAATCATTTAAAAAAAACTTACTGATAAAAAACAAGTATGTGAGAAACTAGAAGTTGAGATTAAGTTGCTAAAAGGTGAACTTGAGAAACAAAAGAAGGGATCAGAATTTGGAAATAGTTCAAAGATCTTGGATGGAATTCTTAGTAGTCAGAGGTCACCAAACAACAATACGGGTTTGGGATACACTCAAAACTCAACTTCTACATCACAAGGATCTGTCAAGAAACCAATTAGTTACGTAGATGCTCTAAAACACTCTTTCAGAATAGAAGATAATAATGCAAAGATGATACAATTTAAAACTGTTACACATAAACATAAATCAATACTTCCTACTAGAGTAAAATATAACAAGAAAAATACAATCATTAGAAGGAATTCCCCTAATAAATATCTATTTATTGGATACTGTTACTCTTGGAATAATTTTGGTCATAAGGAAGTACGATGAAAATATTATGGACAATACAATAACAAAAATGTCCAAAGATATAAGAATAATAGGTACAATACAGAGAAAATAAACTACAACTCATTTGATCCTTTGCAAAACTTCAATATTTAATGTCCAAAATGCAACAACTATGGTCATAAAACTAGAGAGTGTATATTACCAATGCAATCCTTAAAGATATGAAACCCTAACAAACAAAATAGGAAGATATGAAAAAAAATATCTAAAGTACCAAGCAAGAAAGATAATGAATATGTTGCTCTTGAGATTGATGAAGTTAATAATAGGATATTGGTGGTTAAAAATTCTAATAAGGAATATACTAATCAAATATATGCATATAAAGTATATCAATCTCAAGACAAGAAAACTCCTAAAGAAAAATCTGACACACTTCTAGAACTTGATAATGTCATACAAGTAGATTATCCATTACCCAACAAATGAAAAATAAAAAGGGAAATTTATTAAAACAATGATAAAGAATATTCTGGTGCACAAAATAGTGACGACGATGATGAATCTTCAATAGTAGAACAAGCAAAATAATTGAGTGATGATGATCTCATAAGTTTTCCAATGTTATTTTAATGATCCAATGAAAATCCTCAAAGAAAAAAGGTTAGAAACAAAGAAGGGAAGGAGAAATTAGGGAAGACTTAAAAATTTCTCTTGTTGATACTCCTATGAGTATTGAAGCACAAAAAAATGAATAGATAACTAGGATCATTGAAAGAATCATGTTTTGATGATAAATCTCTATGCAGGTTCTAACATAGCTTTTTGAAAGTCTTCATATACCTAGGAACAATGCAGGTTATGTATTCTCTTAGTAAAGCCATGTGATATGATCATGAATTGGTCCCAAAGTAGTTATAAGTGGAAAAACCCTAAATTGAAGTTAGTATGTTGTATATAGTAGTATACATGGCATCTTGTAGAGATGACATGGGGGAGAACTTGTCAGGAATAATCACCCCTTTAGAAACAAAGGGGGAAAACAATCAGAGGCAGAGAGAGAAGATTGAAAGGGGGTGTCATTAAGTTACAGACAGATAGAGATTAACCATAGAGGGAGAAACCATTTTCCATTGATGTCAAAAGGGGAGAGTAACTTCATAGGAGAGAAGAATCATCATAGGGGGAGTTTGTGTATGGAGTTAGTGTGTTACCCTCAATGAAAAAGGGGGATATTGTTGGACATATTTTCATTGATGTGTTTTCGTTGATGTCAAACAAACTATGTCATTATGATGTGATGATGAGATTTTATGAAAATAATGTAGAGGAATCTACCTAGAGCTCAAGAGAGGAATCATATTATATTTCACAAGATCAACGCAATGCATAAACACCATTAGGATCAAATGCCCAATAGACCAATGATCTCGATCAATTACCAACATTCTCGATTCGTTAGAATCCAAGTACAAAACCAAAAAGATCATAAGGGAAAGAGAATTGCAATGATGATGAGTTGTTATAAACAAACATACATATGAATATACCAAACATCTCATAAGGGAAAGTGCATTGCAGAAGCATGATCAGAATTGAAATCCCCACAGTAAAACTACGAAAGAGTCGAGAGAGAATCGTGTCAACTGATGTAGATTTCGGGACAAAAAAGGACTGTCAGATCTGGGAGTTACAGAAGAGGCTTCGGATCAACATTTGATTAAGTCTCTACCATCAGATCTCAGTAAGGGAATATCAATGGAGGAGAACCATTACAGGATACAAGGGTTGAAGTTAACAATCAAGAAAGTTTCAGTTTTGAAATAGATACCGACCATCAATCGTCATCTTCCAATAGATCTATGATTAGCAGCAATGCCACTACCTCGAAACCTCAAAGCCCTGTATTCATGAATAGTCGAATACCCAAAGAGAGTATTTCCTTTATTCCTAATTCCACGGTCATAGCTCCTGGACTTATGAAAATCTATCAAATAAGAAAGCACTAATACGCACTTCGACATAATTTATTTTGATATCTATATTGATCGCCCGATCAAAATAAGATGGATTGTCAGATGAATTCAAGTTGCTCTAAGTTTATTCGGGGAATATCACTTCAGATAATTTAGAATTGGGAATGAATAACCCATAGTCCTGAATGACGAAATGAATCTAGACCATTGATCTAGAACTGATCACATTCATTGGATCAAGGACTCACGAGATCCCAAAACAATCAAAATCCTGAAAACTATTGGATCATGTTAGGTTGTTTGCGTCAAAGAAATATCATTATATGAAAAAAAGATGCTCAGGTCTTAGTCAGTGAATCTCACTTAGAGATATTTAGAAAATGGGAGCATATAACCCAAAGTCCTTAAGGAATAAATGAACCGATCATAGCCATTGGATCAAGGATTCACGAGATCCTGAAACAACTGAAATCTCGAAAACCATTGGATAGTGTTAGGTTGTTCACATCAAAGAAGGATCATTAAATGAAGTGAATATTCTCTAGCTTTAGTCGGTGAATCTGACTTTGGGGTATTTGGGAAATGGAAGCATATAACCCAAAGTCCTGAACACCGAAATGAACTAATCATAGTTGTTGGGTCAAGGATCCATATGAACCTACGACTGTTAGATATATGAGGAGGAAATGTGCCACATCACAAGGTCCATGTTAGCAAGGAAATGTGGCACAATCATATGGTGACAAGTGTCTAGGTCAATTTGGCACTTTAGGTTATGTAAGTCACAAATCTAGGTGACACATTGCAACAACTCAGCCAGTTCCAGGTTAGTAGTGACGTCAAAAAATTATGTCACTTTGGGATTTTATCCTTCGGGGGTGTTAGCACTTGGTAAATTTCCTAGAGGTTGAAAACAGAAGAAATCTACAAAGGTAACTTTATCCAACCACTTTCGAAGCTGGGATCTAGCCTTCCAACTTCAAAGAGGGATCTCTATATATGATTTAGCTATGTTTCCAATTTTAGATATTAGGCTAGGTAAAGAAATAGGTCGGTTTTTGTTGTCAAAGTATTTTTTGAATTGGTTGAGACAGTCTACACATCCATTGGGCTATGGGGTCTGTGTTTAATAAAATATGAAATACAAACCAGAAACACAAAGGAACAATTTTCACAGGGCGAGATAATATAATCACTGGATCTTTTAGTATCTTAAATGATGATTAGCAAAAAAGATGAGAAAGATATTTCAACAAAGAAGCAGTTAAGAATTCCTTTATTGAAAATACCAGAAGAAAAACATTAAAATCTTTCGAGTCAGAAACAGGGTATACGAGATAAATCCTGCAACATTCGTTACTCTTCAAGATTAGAATTAGAAAACGAGATGATCACAAAGAAAGAATAACATTCAACTTAGAGAGAAAACATCACCAGTGAATACACGCAAGAATCCTGTAAAGTGTCTCCTTTTTCTTAATGGAAGATCTCTTCAAAAATATTATAGTCTGAATAGCGTCGGGGTGTGAAGATAAACAACCCTCAATACTTCGAAAGGTGAAGTATTTATAACTCAAATTACAAACGGTCCTGTCATAAATGACCAGGACGTGCTAAATCTATTTTTAGCCTAACTAATTTTACAAATTTCCTAAATCTAGGAATTGCTTGATGACTTGGTGTAACTGCACGCTAATTTCTGGGTAGACCGTTGATGAAGCCTTTGCATGACCTCATTCGATTGGAAAGGTGACTGGACCTGGACAACTCATCTGCTAATCGAGCAGATCGCAGAGCTCTTCCCATCTGAGATGACTGGGCACATTGACTTTGAGCAGTCTTCGATACACCTCGTCCATTTCTGTATACTTGGCGAATGTAGGCTTGGTGAGGAATATGTATCGAACCTCGTGTTGGATATTGATGTCCCACTGAAGGGCATCCAGGAACTCTTTGCTGGTGATGCTCCCTTGTATGCCTGCAAATTTTGAACTGTCCTTAGACACCTCAGCCAATCTCTTCTTGTAATCTGGGAGTGTCATCGGTTTATCATTAAAAACCTTCAGACCAAGTAGACCCTTCTTCTGAACAGCCTCAATCTGACTGAAAAACCTTTGTACCCCCTGGTCCATGACCTGAACCTTTTCTTCCAGCTGAAGCATTAGTCCTCTCTTGGTCAGAACTCTTTTGACCTTAAGGATGGTCTTGGTTCTGTCTTCAATCTTCAGCTCTTCCAGCTCTTCCCTGGTCTTAGAATTGAGGAACTTGATGATCTCATTTGCCTGTGTTGGCATGTCTCCCAATTCTACTCTGATTTTCTCAATGGCTTGTTTGCTCCTCTGGACCAACTCATTTTGCTCAAACATGATTTGGATCATGGGCCATATCTCATTTATGGACTTTGTGATGTCTTTCCATACATTCTCTTTGACCTCAACCAAAGTATTCCCTACCACTGTTTGCTTTTGGATCTGATGTAGCTCCTGTTTGAGCTTCTTTGTTACCTTCTTTTCTTTGGAGAGGCTGGTCTGGAAGGAATTTTTTAGTTCCTGAAGGTTCTCAAATTCCTTTTTAAGCCTGCTGATCTCTGTCTCCTGCAGGTTCATCTTTTCCATGGATTTAGCCAAGTCGGTTGTATTCTCTTGGGATGTCAATGGAGTTGTGGATGGGACTGTTGTCACTGATACAATGCTTGCTCCCGAAATCGGAATGGCAGTCAATGGAATGACTTCCATTGGCTTCAGCTGCTCCTTCTCTTTCAGTAATCTCTCCATCTCAGCTTCCATTTCTTTGAGCTGTGCATTCTGCTCCATGAGCAGCTTGAGCATTTCGTCCTTTTCGCCTTCTTTTTCTGCTATCTCCTTCACCTACGAGTCCTCTATGGGCGGGAGTTTTAGTTGTTTCCTCAAGGAAGCAATGTCATTGTTCTTCTTCTTTATCATCTCCTCTGCTGATTTGACGTTAGAAGGGTCATAGCCGATCTTGAGGACCAGCTCCTCCAAAGTTTTGATTCTATTGTCCTTCACAAAGGATGATATCTTCTCCAGCTTGAGTTACGTTTGAGCATTGTTCAGTGATACCTGTAATTTTGCTGCAGAAGCAGAAGCATGCACCAATGTATGGAATACCATCTCCCACTACTGCATTTGGGTCAAATTCCGACGGCGCGTTTGACGCAATTGCCACTTTCTATTGTCGGAAGACCGACAAACCTCGAACCCCCTCAAACGTCGTTTCACATGACGTCGTTTTTCCGACGACCACGTTTTCGTCTATATTCCGACGTTTCAAACGTGGCAAGAGAGACGTTGCAAACGTGGCAAGACCGACATTTCAAACGTGCAAGAGAGACATTGCAAACGTGGCAAGACCGACGTTTCAAACGTGGCAATTGAGACGTTGCAAACGTGGCAAGAGAGACGTTGCAAACGTGGCAAGACCGACGTTTCAAACATGGAAATTGAGACGTTGCAAACGTGGCAAGTGAGGCATTGCAAACGTGGAAAGTGAGACGTTTTAGATGTGGCAAGAGAGACGCTTCAAAGGTGGAAATACCGACATTTCAAACGTGGCAAGTGAGACGTTTTAGACGTGGCAAGAGAGACGTTTCAAAGGTGGCAAAAGAGACGTTTTAAAGGTGGCAAGAGAGACGTTTTGAAGGTGGAAAGACCGACGGGACGAGGTATTAGCTCCGACGTGGTTGCTATGGGAGCGACACTCTTGGATGTCGCAAGAACGACGTCCATCAGGTGGAAACAACGACGGCCAGGAGTTACTAGCTCCGACGTGGTTGCTATGGGAGTGACAATCTTGGAGGTGGAAATAGAGACGTTAAGAACGTGGGAAGAGAGACGTTAAGAGGTATCATCTCCGACGTGGTTGTTATGGGAGCGACACTCCATGATGTCGCAATAGCGACTATGTTGTAGATATTTAAAAAAAAATACAATATCAATACTAAGAGGGACAGGTACATTAACCTTTGCTAAGATACTAGCCATATCAATATTTAAATCTATATCATCGGTCTTAGGCAAGGTTGGTT
>SNQJ01S0157588.1:0-20974 GCA_010110895.2 Picea sitchensis
CTAGGGTTGTTGGACAAGAATCAACTACTACAGTTCCTCATTTAGCTCTTTATATTTTATATTTTTCTATCCATGAGAAGGTGATTTTTGATTGGTTGAAAATTATCTCTTCTGAAATATCATTCCAATTGTCAAATTTTAAGAAGAACAAGAGGTTTTATATGTCTACATATTTAATATTTTCTATCACATAATGTCATATATTCAAAGGTGTAACATCCCCATTTTCAAACCCCAAACTAGCGATGTATATTGTAAATATAGCATGTGTCCAAGAGCCAAGCAATGTGTATTGTAAATATGATGTATGGCCAAGAGACAATAATACGTAAATGATGTAAATTGAAATATAATTAATAAAATGTATCGCCAGCTGCATATGGACACATATGGAGATTGGGGGCTAAGTATCCACAAGAGAGGGTAGGTTTCCAAGGGGGAGAGTTACCCATATCTATTAAACCAAAACCCATTTCCTATTTTTCTCTAATTAAACTATCCTTGCCATGAACCTTCCATTAGTTGTTGAGTGTTCTAGAGCCCAATCATTGAATTCATGTAAGAGGGTTGGTGTGAGAGTCACTTCCCATATTTTTTGAGAGCATGTGGGATGACTAAAATCATCTTGGGGAAGAGTGCAAGTCAAGAAAGAAAGAGAAAGAGAAGAAATTTGTATGGGTAGGGGATCAAAATTATGCATTCACTTTTTTTCATAGAGAGTTGTTTTTACATGGAGTTTTCTGGCCAGCAATGGAGTTTTGAGTGTGAGAGATTGTAGGCAGTTTTTGTGGAGATGTTTGGATATTTTTTGGAGTTGTAATTTTGGGGAGAAAGAGGCTATGTGTCTGGGAATGACAATTTGTTCGAAATTCATCCAAGAAGCATGTGTTTGGCTGCTGGGCGAATTTGTGTTGCAACTCTGAAATTCCCAAAGTCCCAACAAGAATAATTCCTATCCAACTTGTGTTGGAATCCCTAGAGTGGAGTGGAAATACCTGAGGGACTATGAGTAGTGAAGGGGTATTCCATCTCTTGGGTTGTATAGGTTGATGGGAAGAGTTCTCGTGGACTGGAATTAGTTGTGAGTTTGAATGTTGAGAGGGAGACATTAGCGAGCCTTAGGGACCATCGTCTCTTGTGGATTCATAGCCCCAACTCGAGGGTGTCTAATTGTTAAGAATTGGAGAAACATGGCTACGGTTGGGAGGAACATTCGTCCTATGCATCGGGTTACACATTTCATTAATATAAGTGTTCTTATGTGATGTGTTTATTCATGTTAACTATTGAGAAAATTGTTGTGTAATTTCCTCTGAGTTATATTTGGTTATTAATGCTCGCTGTGAGCATAATGATGCATTTAAATACCTGTAACCCCCCTATGCACCTGACACAATGTAGAAAACACTACAACTAGTTGTGTAAAGAATATAACACATACCCAACATTCTCCCACTTGTTCTTTTCTTTGCATACAAGGGGTTACAGGGTTACATAGTCAACAATCCATGGAAAAAATGCCCATGGATACTCTACACCAAGAGAACCTCCCAGTGCTCATAGATTTTGTTAATGAATCTGCAACATTCTTCAAAGTGTCCACCTTCATCATCAACACCTTCTTTTCTTCAACCACGTCTCTCACAAAGTGATATTGAACATCAATATGATTTTTCTTTGAATAATAAATCAGGTTCTTTGCCAAGAAGATTTCACTCTAACTGTCACAATATATCCTTACAACTTTTTGTACCAACCCAATACCTTAACACAATATTTGTAATTATACTGCTTCCTTTATTGCATGAGTGGATTCCATGTATTTAACTTTTATAGTTGAGAGTGCCACTACAGACTGTCTTTTTCTCATCCAACTGATTCCTCCTCCAAAAAGGTTAAACACATACCCACTTGTAGATATTTTGTGATCCATATATCCAACCTAGTCTGCATCAACAAAAATATGTACGCACAACACTCTATCCAATCATGGTCTTCCTTGGTAGCATAATACATAACTAGTAGTGCCACACAAATACCTAAAAACCCTCTTTATTGTTGTCCAATGCTCCTTCCCTGGTTTTGACATATACCTGTTCAAAACTCCTACTGCATGTGCAATGTCCGGTCTAGTACAGAGCATTGCATACATCAAACTGCCAATTGCACTAGCATACAAAACATGAGACATGTCCTCTTCCTCTTCCTGTGTCTTAGGACATTGATCCACAAATAAATTTGTAACTATAGGACTAGGAACCCTGACCAGTTTACATTCCTGCATATTAAACCTATGCAATATTATCTCGAAATATTTCCTCTTCTTTAACCAAAGTTTCATGTTTTCCCGATCTCTTTTAATTTCCATGCCCAAAATGAAATTTGCAGCACCAATATCCTTCATGTCAAATTTAGAGGACAACTGAGTTTTCACATCCTGGATAATCTCCTTGTCATTTCCTATCAACAACATATCATCCACATACAAGACCAAATAAATAAGATGATCACCAATTAATTTGAAATACACACAGTGATCCGCTTTGCTCCAACGGTTTTGAATCTAAGTCCCAACATATAATTATCAATTTTTTTATTCCACATCCTTGGTGATCGCTTTAACCCATACAAGGACTTTTTCATCTTGCATACCAACTCTTTCTTTCCCTTCATAGCAAAGTCTTCTAGTCGCTTCATGTAGATTTCTTCTTCCAGATCCCCATGTAGGAATGTTGTCTTCACATCCATCTGTTCTACTTCAAAATCAAACACAATAGGAACAAATAAAAGAAATCTAATAGAAGTTAACTTGGAAACAGGAGAAAACATCTCACCAAAGTCAATTCCCTCTACCCGAGAATAACCTTTTGCTACTAACCAAGCTTTGTGTTTCTCCACTTTACCTTCTACATTCAACTTCTTCTTGAACACCCATTTTTTGCCAATGGTCTTTCTTCTAGTCATCAACTCCACTAGATACCAAGCCTCATTCTTATATAAGGTTTCCATTTCTTCAACCATGGTATTTTTCTAGAGTTTTCCATCCTCTGAACCCACTACCTTCATAATAGTTCTAAGATCATCATTACTAATAAACAAAGAAAAATTCGAACCGAAATCGGGTGGAGTATACATTTTTGGTTTCCTTCTTTTCCGAATCGATCTCCTCAATTTTGGAGTATGAGGATCTTCTTCTTCTTTTTCCTATTCTTCTGTAGAGTTTGATTCATCGTCCTTCAACTCAAACTCTATTTTCTCTAGTTATTCCTTCCTTGGCAGGAATTCCTATTTGTAACGTTGCCCCATCCCAACCAAGGGACATTATGGTGCAGAATACACATAAAAATGAAATTTCTACTAACTAAAGTAATTATTTTACTGTTAGCCAATTTCCTGTAGCTTACAGCTACGAATTTAAAATAGGTTTACCTATTGTCTATAACCATAAAATAGATGCATCTAAAGCACACCAAATTAACATGAATGTAGCTTAATAATTCACACAACAACATATAAATCATTCTCAAATACACACAATTCATGCACAACAATAACACATGTAAATAAAATGACAACAAGATACAACACTTATCTTTCGAATATGTTGTGCAACCAGTTGCTTGGGAAGGACATTCCACCCAACCATAGACTAACTGTTCCAATTCTCAACAACCAATCACCCCCGAGATGAGGCTACTAATACACAAAAGAGGGTGGTCTTTCACAGTCCACTCACATATCATAAAACTCATAACCCAATTGATATTCTCCTACAAATATACTGATTTTTCTACCAACTCTCTTCCTCCTGACCTGCCCAACCCAAGGAATGCACCATACTTTTATCAGGGATAACCCAAGGAATGTGACATTCATTTATCAGGACTAACCCAAGGGATGTACCATTCATTTATCGGGGTCTCTCTGGCACATGTATCTAGGAATATCTCAGTTGGGAACTCAAAGGAACTTGCTGCTAGGAAAATTGTCAACAAACCAACAACAAACACTTTTTGTTATAGTGCAAATCACTTCAGAGTTCACTCTTCAGGCCCAACAACCTGGCTCTTCAATATTCATCTCCAAAATGCTCCAAATATGTTCCAACTTGCTCTAGAATTATCCCTCCATAGCTACACCAGCTTCAAGCTCTCTTTTTTTCTCTCTCCTTTCCCTCATGCACAAAAACTTCATTTCTAAAAACTGTTGTCCCAACCCATATGAATGCCTTCCCTTTGTCTTTCCTTTCTTAACTCACACTCTTCCCCAAGTTGATTGTACTTAACCCCCATGTGCCCAATAAATTTGGGATGTGACTACTCACACCCACCCTCTTACATGTATTCAATGATTGGATTTGGGAACACTCAATTAGAAAATGGAAGGTTCATATAAAAAATGACAATTTTAGGAAAAATGGGTTGAACTAATATACATGGGTATTCCCCACTTGGATCCCTCTTGGCCATTATCCTAGACACTTCCCTCTCTTGTGTATTAATTCATCCCCCATCTCTTGTCCATGACCCCCTAGTAGTTGACACACATTTTATTATTAAAACATAGAGATACAATTCACATATTACATCGCTTGGTCATAGCCACATATTATATCCACATAAGCATTAATTAAACTGGGGATTATAATGGGGATGTTACATTCCCCCTCCCCTACAATTGTGCGCTATCCTCATTGCACACTATGTCGATATACATATATGGAAATTTACATCACAATACTTAGAAAAACAATTCTACAATTTCATAATTCTAGTAGCAGTTCCAACCATAAACTCATGTTCCTCTCAACTCGCTGACCCAAGGAATGCACCATTTGTTTATCAAGGCCAACATGGATGTACCATCCACTTATCAGGACTAACACAAGGAATGAGTCATTCTTTTATCAAGGTCTCCAGTGCAGTTGACCAGGACTATGAGATGTGGATCCAGAACTCTAACTGCTCAAAATGGAGTCTTGCATTTGGTTTTCCTCAAAATTGTCAAACATTTGTGGGTATTATACCCACATGTTTTCCTCATTCTCCCATGTGGCATCTCTAGGACCGTAGAAGTTCCATTGAACCTTTACCATTCCTATGGATTTGTTGCTGAGCACTTTGACTTTTAGGTCTAGGATGCCTACTTGTTCCACCTAGATCACATTCCAATCAATTATGTGGTTAGGATCAAGTACGTACTTATTTAATAATGATACATGAAATACATTATGAACTCTCATGGATGCAGGAAATGCTATCATGTATGCAACTTGACATATATTTTTAGGGACCTAACCCCTCACATAGGTAGAATAATATGTTTTCATGTAATAAAGGTCAATATTAATAAGGCCTAGCAATAAGGAAGAATAAGTCCAATGTAAGAAGACATAATAGAGGCTTCCACTTCTAGAAGGATCTTCCTCTGAATTGTTCTTTTGATAGACATATTTAGTATAAATAGGATTCGAGGGTATGATAAGTTTTGTCTTGGATATTATTTTAATAGAGCTTTTCTCTACTGGGGGTTGCCCCCTCAAAGAGGCAAGTGAAAATTTCTCTCAGTAATCAAAGTTCTCTTTCTGGTGTTATTTTGGTATCATTTTGGTATTATTGTGGTGTTGTTCTGGTTATATTGTTGTTCATCTTCCATTTCTAGATAATTATTTATGTTCTACATGCTATTTTATATTTGGAATATTACAAGTGGTATAAGAGCACCTTCCTCAATAGAAAATTGTGGGTTAATTTTTTTTCAGGGTAGAGACATATTCTGACGTCTTTAAGCTATATAGATATGTTGTTACATGCATAAACCTACGGTCGGGGATTCATACACATAAGAAATACAAGTGGTACTTAAGCACACATCTATTGGCCACCGTTGTAACCCCTGTTGGTACCCCTTCGAGTGGTAGCGCATTCAAAAACACCTCTATACAGATAGACCAAGATCTCATGAATCCCTCCATAGACAAATTGATCGTATGCCTGACTGTTATAGTGCCACCGAGAACAACACTCAGGAAAATACTCTCTAGTACCTAGGTAGTCGAGTAGTATGACTAAGGACACGATCTAGCCTCCTTAGTTGGTTCCCTGAGATATTGGGCTGAGTACTACTTTTGGACCCTGCATGTATATCAGAGAGCTATAGTACAAGGAAAACCCTTGTCTGTAGAACCCTTGAATACCCTAACCTTTGGGATGGAAACAAAAACAAAATAGAAAAGATCTATTTCCACACAACTGTGTCTCATGCATTTGGGTTGCGAAATTACTACACATTTCTTCCTGTTAAGCATTTGGGCATTTCATCACTACAGTATTCTTCAGATCAGAGTATAACTCTGCAATAGTAAAACAAATTTTGGATCCTGTTGGCACCATTATTTGAGACCTATTCCATTGGATTTCTCTCTTCGCACTTATCGCAGTCATACCTATCATTTTTTATCATTTTTTTTTCTCGTAGACCCGACCCCCTTCCAACACCGTTATTTGGGCTTTACCCCATTGGGTTCAACTTGTTGCCCTGATCATTTTGATACAATTCACCCATAACCCATCTTATATGTTGTCCCACCCGCCCCTTTTTGTGTTCCTCTTTCATCATGACCCATACCCGTAGCCAAGACTTGGAAGCTCGCTTCAATACCTTGCACTCTAATTTCACAGAAACCCAACAAGAAGTGAGACAAATCAGTGCCAATATTGCCACCATCAATAAAAACATGCATTCCTGCATCACCGCCACAGTCGAGGAACTCAAACAAGACCTCAAACAAGACATTACTACCCAGCTTGAATACGTCACTATGATGATCTGCGCCAAGCTACATATCCCTGTAGATCTTCCCTCATTTGAACCACCTTTGCATACTGAAAGTGAAACTTCCTCTCATTCCCAGAATTTGTAGCCCCATCACTTTCAGCATGACCTACGCCTTCCATGTGTGGATGTGACCAAATTTGATGGATCGGATCCAACTGGTTGGGTAAATCAAATGAAACATTATTTCTCTTTGTATGGCATTACAGATGAGTTGTCCAAACTCCAGTATGGTGTTCTCCATTTAGATCAAGAATGATGGCAATGGTGGAAATGGAGAAAAAATGCCCGCCAAGTGTATGTGGCTTGGACACACTTTGTAGAATAGCTTTATGAATTCTTTGACACTGACACCAACCATTTAGGTCATTTGAAAAAGTTGAAACAATCTGGCACATTGGAATACTTTATAGATACTTTTGAGCAACTGGATTTTTGTACAGAGGGCATGTTTGATGCTTTTTTCTGAGATTTTTTTATTAGTGGACTCAAGGATGAGATTTGTGCCCATGTCCTCATGTCTCAGCCTCAGATTTGGGTGGAGGCTACCAAAAGAGCTAAGGAATCACAATATGTTGTCTATTCTCAAATCTGCAATCCCTCCTTTATTCCTCACACTAAACTAGTCACTCCCACTCCTCCTTCTACTCCACTGAAGATCCAAAAATTGACTAGGGCCGAAATGGTTGAATGCCAACTCAAAGGCCTTTGTCATAATTGTGATGAAAAATATTTTCTTTGGCACAAGTGTAAGGAAAAAAATCTTTTTATGACCATCTTAGTGGATGTTGAGGCTCCCCTTGTGTCTATGTCCCCTTAACCCACTGACATGACCCCTCACTCATACCCTCCCGAAGTAGAACTAGTCATTTCCCTAAATGCTCTCACTGACTTCTCTGCTCCCCAAATCCTCAAGTTACTTGGTTACATTAAGCATAGGAAAATCATCATTCTTTTTTATAGTGGAAGCACCCATAATTTTATTCATCGCCGCATTTCCCAATAAACTAATTGCTATATCTGTGTCGTTAATAATTTTCAACTCATGATTGCCAATGGTGGGTCCATGAAATGTGGAGGGCGTTGTGAAAATTTGTGTCTCCAAATTGGTGAATACCACCTGAAATCTCATATGTTTGCTATCGACATGGGCGGTTGTGACATTATGTTGGGTGCAAAATGGCTAAGGACTTTGGGTCCCATTCTCATGGATTTTAAGGAATTAACCATGAAATTCGACTAGGAGGGCCAACAATATAAATTTCAAGGAATCACCATCGGTTCCCCAGAGATCATTAGCTCCCATCACATGGAAAATCTTCTAAAAAAAGGTCATTCTGGCATTATTTCCCAACTCCATGCCATACAAGCCACTGAGACACCCTCTATGCCGCAGGACCTCCAATCCATCCTCTCTAAACATCAAGTGGTTTTTTCCACTACCTAGGGACTCCCTCCTTCTCTTGGTGTTCATGATAATTCCATTCCCCTAGTACCAGGAATCCTTCCTCCCAATATCCATCCCTATCATCACCCCTTTTCCCAAAAAAATGAAATTGAGAAAATTGTTCAAGAACTGCTCAACGCAGGTGTTATCTTCCCTAGTACGAGCCCCTACTCTTCTCCTATGGTCATGGTCCTTAAGAAATAAGGCTCTTGGCCCATGTGTCGTGACTTTTGTACCCTCAACAAACTCACCATTAAAGACAAAATCTCCATTCCTATCATTGATGACCTCTTGGATGAATTGAGTAGTGCCCAGTTCTTTACTAAACTTGATCTTCGTTCTAGCTACCACTAGATCCATATGAAAGAGGAAGACATTCCTAATACTGCATTTAGAACTCATGAGGGCCACTATGAGTTTTTGTTCATGCCCTTTGGCTTGTGTAATGCTCCCTCCACTTTCTAGAGCCTCATGAATCATGTCTTTTGTCCTTTTCTCCGTCCTTTTATCTTAGTTTTCTTTGATGATATCCTCATCGATAGTAAAACATGGAAAACCCATATTTCTCATGTGGATCGAGTTCTCCATCTACTGTCTCAACACCAACTTTTCCTCAAACAATCTAAATGTTCTTTTGGCGCCTCAGAAGTCGAGTACTTGGTTCATCTTGTTGGCAAGGTTAGTGTCAGGGTGGATCCTAAAAGTATCGAAGCTATGCAATATTGTCCTCACCCAAAGACTCTCAAAATCTTGCATGGATTTCTAGGTTTAACAGGTTATTATTGCAAGTTTGTTAAGAATTATGGAAAGATTGCGACAACTCTCACTGCTCTCCTTAAAAATAATTCTTTCACTTGGACTCCAGTAGCTTCTTAGGTTTTTTAAACCTTGAATATGGCCATGTGCACCACTCCAGTTCCGACCCTTCCTGATTTCATAAAGACCTTTGTCCTGGAATGTGATGCTTTCAGGAAAGGAATTGGCGTCGTCCTTATGCAAGAGGGTCGGCCTTTGTCCTTTACCAACAAACAACTGTCAGAGATAAATTTGGGAAAATCAATATATGAAAAGGAAATGTTGTCTATTCTGCATGTTGTGGATCTTTGACGTCCTTGTTTATTGGGGAAATGCTTCCAAATTAAGACAAATCATCAAAGCCTCAAGTATTTTCTGGAACAACTCCTTTCCTCCCCAGAGCAACAAAAATGGGTGACTAAGATATTTGGATATGATTACGAGATCATTTACAAGAAATAAAAAGACAACATTGTGGTTGTTGATGCACTTTCCAGAAAATATGAAGATGAAGGGTCTCTTTTTTCTCTCTCCTTCATTGTACTAGATTGGCTCCAAGTTGTTCACCAGGAATGGATACATGATCCCAAAAGTTCACATCTGATGCAATAATTGCATTCTAATTCTCCAGTCTCCCTAGGGTACTCTTGGCTCAATGATGAGATTCAATACAAAGTTCGTTTGTATTTAAGTAAACAATCAAAACTTAAATCACAGTACTTTTTGAGATTCATGCTACACCCACCACTGGGCACTCTGAGTTTACCAAAACCTATGACCGGGTCAAACGTTCTTTTTTTATGGGATGGTATGAAATAGGAAGTTCATTATTTTGTGGCTGAATGTGATGTGTGTCAATGCAACAAGGGAGAAACAATCAAATCTCCTAGCACACTACAACCGCTTTCGATTCCACCTACTATTTGGCAAGATATCTCTATGGATTTTATTGTAGGATTACCTAAATCAAGAAATAAATCAGTCATCATGGCGGTAGTTCATCATCTTTCCAAGTATGCTCATTTATGTTCTCTTCAACACCCATTTACAACATCCACTGTGGCTCAACTTTTCATGGATCAGGTCTTCAAGCTTCATGGCATGTCGCATTCTATTGTTTTTTATCGCAACCCAACTTTCACCTAGAATTTTTGGCAAGAACTGTTCAAGCTCCAAGGCACACAATTGCATCTCAACATAGCTTATCATCCCCAGACTGATGGTCAAACTAAAGTTGTCAACACGTGTTTGGAAACATATTTGAGGTGTTTTGCATCAGAAAGGAAAAATTAGTGGGCTCAATGGTTACCACTAGCTGAATGGTCGTACAACACTTCTTACCATAAAACTACCCACATGACTCCTTTTGAAGCGGTATATGGACAAAATCCACCTTTAGTTATCTCATATTTCCCAGGTGTCTCGAAGGTCCAGGCAGTTGAACAAACGCTTACATTTCGAGAGGTTATTCTCCGTACCCTCAAAGAGAATTTGGTCATGGCCTAGAATCGCATGAAGCAACAAGAAGATCAAGGTCGCTCTGAATGTCAATTTGCAGAAGGGGATCAAGTGTTTCTTCTACTGCAACCTTACAAGAAAAATTCCCTCAAGGATGAACATTGTCAGAAACTGGTGCCCAAATTTTATTGTCCTTATACCATTATCAAGCATGTGGGACAGGTGGCCTATCAGTTAGCTTTTCCAAGTCATTCTAAGCTCCATAATTTTTTTCATGTTTCCTTCTTAAAGAAGGTGATTGGAACTAAGTGCCAAACTCAAACCAACCTTCCCAAGTTGGATGAAGAAGGCTCTATTTGGCTACAACCACAAGCAGTTTTGGACCAACATGAGCATTGTCTGCATTAGTGAACCATCAAGGAAGTGTTAGTCCAATGGAAAGATACAACTCCAGTCGATGCCACTTGGGAACCAACTACCATTTTGCAACAATCTCCTCATCTCAAGCCTTGAGGACAAGGTTGTTTTTAATGGGGAGGACATGTTAGGGACCTAACCCCTCACGTAGGTAGAATAATATATTTCCATGTAATAAAGGTCAATATTAATAAGGCCTAGCAATAAGGAAGAATAAGTCCAATGTAAGAAGACCTAATATAAGCTTTCGCTTCTAGAAGGATCTTCCTCTAGATTTTTCTTTTGATAGACATATTTAGAATAAATAGGAGTCGAGGGTATGAGAAGTTTTGTCTTGGATATTATTTTAATAGAGCTCTTCTCTACTGGAGGTTTCCCCCTCGAAGAGGTAAGTGAACATTTCTCTCAGTAATCAAAGTTCTCTTTCTGGTGTTATTCTGGTATCATTTTGGTATTATTGTGGTGTTGTTATGGTTATATTGTTGTTCATATGCCATTTCTAGCTAATTATTTATGTTATGCATACTATATTATATATGGAATATTAAATATATTTTCTAATATTTCAAAAGGTCCACATATCACTTCCAACTTCGGGAAACTTCCTAATCTTAGTGAACTTCTCTTTGCCTTCACTTTAAAAAACACATGTTCGCCCACTTTAAAATCACTAAAAGCTCTATTCTTGTATGCATAAATTTTCTTCCTATCCTAGGAAGACTTTAAATTCTTCTTTATCCTTTTCATCTACTCTTCCATTTCCTTCAACAAATCTACCCCAAAAACTACTCCATCTGTTGGATTATCCCAACTCACCAGAGTGTTACATTTTCTTCCATACAATGCTTCAAATGGACTCATTTTCAATGAGGCCTGATACCCATTGTTGTAGGAAAATTCAACTAAATGAATATAATCTTCCCACTTTGATGGTTGATCCATCACATACATTATAAACATGTTCTCAATTATCCTATTAGTTCTCTCTATTTTCCCATCTGACTCTGGATGATACATTGTGCTAAGATTTAAATTCGTCCCAAGGTCTTTGAACAAACATTTCCAAAAATTTGAACTAAACTTTGGATCTCTATTTGAAACTATTGTCTTAGGCACTCCATGTAACCTTGAAATTTCCTTTATGAAAATCTCTACAATATTTACTTCCTTATGTGCAGTCTTCACTGGAATAAAATGTGTTGCTTTACTTAATTTATCACCACCACCACGATGGAATCATGTTGCTTCACTGTTCTGGGAATATTTGTGATAAAATCAACTATAACTACTTTCTATTTCCATTCTGGAATGGGCAATGGCTACAATAACCCAACTGGATTCCTATGCTCAGTCTTCATTGTTTGGCACTCTAGACATTTGGCTATGTAATTAGTCACTTCTTTCTTCATTCCTGGACAAAAGTATTAGCTTCTTACTTCTACAATTCTCTTTTGATATCCTTGGTGTCCAACATACAACACATTATGAATTTCCTTCAGAATTGTTTTTTTCAACTCACTAGAATTTGGCACATACACCTTACCTTTGTACATGAAAATCCCATCTTCCTTCAACCCATAAAAATTAATTTTTTGCTGAAAGTTTCCTTGCTATAATGTTTATTTTATTTTCACATATTGCTGATTTGAATTTGTTGTTGCAATAATTTGATCTTTCAAATACATCCTGTACATGTTGATGGTTGCGACATGCACTTCATGAGCTCTCTTTATGAGTGCATCAACCACTTGATTTTTTTTTTCTTTTATATGCTTAATTTCGAAGTCACATTCACTCAGAAATTTCAGCCATCTAGTTTGTCTAGCATTTAGTGTGTTTGAAATTTAGTGTTGGTTGTCCAAACAAATGTTTCAGACCAAAATGGTTTGTTCTTAGCTCAAATTTCTTACCCATAAGATAATTCCTCCACATTTTTAATGCATGTACAATCGCTGCTAACTCTAGATCATGTGTGGAATAGTTTCTCTCATGCTCTTTTAGTTTTATAGACTCATAACATACCACATAACCCTTTTGACTAAGATCTCCACCAAGCCCTTCTTCGCATGCATCAGTGCACACAACAAAATCTTCATCCAGGTCTGCAATATTCAATATTGGTGCACTTGTCGAGATGTCTTTCAACTGTTGAATGTTCTCTTCTCACTTGGAAGTCCATTCAAATTTCATTCTCTTATTTTGCAAAGAAGTGATTGGGCTTGCAATCTTTGAAAAACCTTTTATGAAGATCCAGTAATAACTGGAAAGACCCATGAATGATCTGGCTTCTGTGACATTCCTGGGAGATGGACATCCTCTAATATCCTCTATCTTTCGAGGATCAACTTCTATCCCTTTTTCTGAAATTATATGCCCCAAGTAGTGAATCTTATTTTGGTAAAAGATGCACTTACTTAGCTTAGCATACAACTTATGCTCTCTTAGAACTTGCAAGACCATTCTTAAATGTTTCTCATGATCCTCTTCTGATTTATAGTAGATGATTATATCATCTAGAAACACAATCACAAACTTGTCCAGGTACTCCCTGAACACTCCATTCGTCAAACACATAAAAAATGGTGGGGCATTTGATATCCCAAATGACACTACCATGAATTCATAGTGCCCATATCTTGTTCTAAATATTGTTTTGATGATGTCTTCTTTCTTTATCCTTACTTGATGATAGCCTAATCTCGAGTCAATCTTTGAAAATATTCTTGCACCCTTCAGTAGATCAAACAAATCATCAATTCTTGGAAAAGGATATTTATTCTTTATGGTGACCTTATTAAGCTAACTTTAATCAATACACAACCTTAAGGATCCATCTTTCTTCTTTACGAAAAATAATCGAGGCTCCCCAAGGTGACACACTTGGGCGTATATACCCCTTCTTCAAAATTTATTCAAGATGCATATGTAACTCTTTTAGTTCTGGTGTTCCCATTCTCTAAGGTTTCTTAGACATTGAGGCATCCCCTGGCACCAAATCAATATAGAAATCAATGTCTCTTTTTGGTGGTAGTCCCAAAATTTCTCTAAAAATATCCTCAAAATCCATCAAAACTATGTGACGTTCAATGCGTGTCACTTTGTCTTTGGATGCTTCCTCCATATGGGTTGCAAACATTTGACATCCTTTCTTGAAACGTGTCTTCAACTGTATAGCTGAAATATCTCTATCAACTATAGCTCTTGGAATTCCTTGAATTTTTCCTTGCTTCCCTTCCTCATCAAGACATGTGATTGTCTTTCTGTAACAGTCTAGGAAAACATGATGTTTTTAAAACCAATACATACCAATTAGACAATCATATGAACCCGATGGTATGATGTTTACATCCACCTTTGTGTTGAGTCCATTCATGTCTATCGAACAATATTTAACCAACTCATTGATTTTCCTCTTAGTCCCTGTGGCTAACTGAACTAACCAAGATTTATTACACTTACTTCTTTGCAAGTGAAATCTTTCAACAATGTTAGCATTTATGTAACTATGGCTAGCTCCATAATCAATTAAAATTTCCATGGGCTCATTATTGATCTTACCTTCCACTTCAAGCATGGGATATTGATATTTAGCTTTCTTGTTATCCAAGGTTACATAAATCCTTGGCATGCTTATGCGCATGTCTTCCACTATTTCATCCTCTTGAATGTTGTGGACAATCCTCATTTTTTGTCCTTTGCGAGGGAAATCCCTATACAGATGATTACCCTCACATCCCCAAAATTGCATTGAATGCTTCCTTGGCCTTTTCCCAAATGAATTTTCATTCTTGTGTTCATTTTAGGCAACTTGACCTTGTTGATTTGCTTGGGAATTATTCCTAAAAAAGGGTGGATTAAAACCCTTCTACCTTTCATCCTTTTTACCCTTCATCTTTTCATTCCAATATTTTTGGAAAATCGGTCTTCCCTTGCTTTGCTCATACATATGTATTTCTCTCCTTATGGTTTCCTCCAAGGTTTTGGGGGTTATCATATTGAATCTTATCACTATAGAAAGAGGGTAACCCACTCAGAAACCTTTGGATTTTTATCTTCTCATCCTTGATGAATTCAACATACTTTAACAATTCAAAGAACTGCTTCTCATATTCATCCATTGTCATGGTTCCCAACTTGAGTTAAAAAAACTCTCTCATATTTATTTCATCTTAATGCTCAAAAAAATATTTCTCTTGAAAATATCCCTTGAGTTGCCTCCATGAGATTCTTTTCTCATCAAGGTTCTTGGCTTGCTTAAGTTGATCCCACCCCATGGTTGCCTTCCCTTGCAAGTGGTAGATAGAAATTCTAGATTCTACCTGAGATGGGTAATCATGTAGCTGAAAATATTTCTTCATTTCCAAAAGCCATGCCTCAACATATTCTCCTTTATTTTTCTCACCATTGAAAGTTGGTGGCTTAATCTCCTTGAGTTCACCCTAGAAGATGTCTGCCTCATGTATTCTCCTTTTCCTCCAAACAAGAGACACACCTGGAATGCTTCATGTACTTGAAATTGCATGAGTTCTTTCGGTGGAATTCCTTTGAGAATGATGGCATCTACTCATGCTTCTTGACTTCCTATCATTCACATTGTTGGCGCCGCCCTTGTTTTTCTAGCCCGTCACAAGTTTCATTTTAAATGCTTGAAATCTAAAGATGGTTTTCATAATTTCCCTCTGAGATATCGAGATATCTAAAGCTTTATCACGCGAGCAACGATGATTATTCTACTCTCGAAACAAGTCCTACCTTTCGTAAAAATGTTTCCTCTTTGGTTCTACTTCGGGATCTCGTAAGTCGGATACTATAAGTCATGTATTTCACACGTCTCGAGCCATGAAACATCGAAATCGTTTTAAATTTTTACTCAAGACAGTAACAAGGGTAAATTTTTCCCTAACTCATGATTAGACGTCATCGGGGTTTCACACCTCGACGTTCGCCAAACCCCAAAATTTATTGTCATAGCCCCGATAGCTGAGAGCACGAGGTCCTTATTTGAGTAACTCATGTCAAGGTTAAGGGTAAAAGATAAACCATGGTAAAATATCCTCTCAGGAACATCAATGTAGCTATCTCCCCGCAGTGTTGCGAGGTGAGGGTCCGAGTACATCGAAGGCGAAACAGAAAGATGCCGAAGGCTCCACAGATGCAACTCTCGATCAAGAAAAACACTAGGATGAGGGGGAGAAAATGAAGTGTTCGGAGGCAGAGATAAAGACTCCAGACCCTCCGAAGAAGCAAAGTCCAGTCACTACTCCAAAAAAATCGATGAGGCAGATCGGAGAACCTATCACATCAGTTACCCCCTTGCAGTCGACACAGGGAAATATCGATGCAGGATGGATATTCAATGAAGATTTGAGGCCCATAAGAGTAGAAGAACTCCCTCCGAATGAGTTTTTCTTCGATAAAAAGCGAAAGGAAATAGTGAAAAGAGAATTCTATCAAGAAGGAGAGTCGACTGCCAAGGAATATAAAGTCATAACTGATGGAAAAGACAAGAGAAATGAGCAATTCGCTACTGAAATAGCAGGGACACTAGGAGCATATGCCTCGGAGAATCAATTCTCAGTCGGGCTCTTAAAGAACCAACTTAAAATAAAAAATCGCCTAATTAGGACCCTTGAAGCCAGACTGGCCACAGCAACAGAGACTGTTAAAGACCAGGCGAGCGTAGGAATATAGCAGGCCAGGTTGGCCGATAAAAATGAGATAGAGATGCTCAAAACTAAGCTCGAGCAAGCACAGCTGGTGGTCCGGGATGGTCGGATTCAAGCGAGCCAACAAAGGGATTTGATCGAACAGTTTCAGGCTAGGGTGGAGATCGCTGAGAGTAGAATGATAGACATCGGGATGTTCAAATCCCAGGCGATCGAGATTCGGAGCAGAGTCTCTGCGGCGCAGTGAAATTTTCTCGCCAAGATAGAAGCGATCTGGGACAACTATTTGTTGGTAAATCAGGTTTCCAAGAACTTATCTGCCAGAGAAGCTCGGGTCGCCTTCCAAGAGGCTTTGATAGCCATGAACAATAGGGTTTCAGCAGGTACTCCCAGGTTCACCATTTCAGAGCAAACCAGAGGAAACATTCTGTTAAAGGAATGGGAGAATAACATCGCCGAAGGCAAGCAACAAGCCAAAAGGATAACCAATTCCTTAGAGGAGGCATTTAGTTCTATAGACGACGATCTGCTAGGCATTGATAGCGGAGGTAATGCCGAGACGTTGATGCAAATGAATGTGGAAAATATCTCGCTTGATCTTAAGGAAAAAGAAGAAAGAGATTCGGCCGATATTTCTCAGATGACTGTGGTGGATATAGTCCAAGTGGATAAATGCATGATTAAACCCAACGCGCAATTATGCGCCATCGACATCATAGATGGACAAATGGAAGACATGCTGCAGTAGTTAGCCCGAGAATGTTACTTATTTGAAGCCAGCTGTCAAGCAGAACCGTCGTGGTTAATATCTCAGCTGGTTGAAAGATGTGTCGCCTGTACCAAGCCCGCGCGACGACAAATGCCTGGCACCAAGTGAAGACAGAGAAGGAGAAATGGAGCGATTTCTCTCCTCCCTGTCATAACCAAAATTTTGTGACTATTGAGATTCTATCTTATTTGTAAAATTTTATAAATATACCAGAGAAAGAAGTAAATAGGGCTGGACCTTTTTGTGTCAATTGTAACAGAGTTTTTTACATTTGAGAGTTAATACAAGAAAATCTGAAAATTCTCAATTCTGTCACGACTGTGTTACAAGTTTGTTTCCTTGTATCTCATATTTCGTTTCATTTCATATTCCTAATTGATGTGATTCATTATAATTTAGTACGACCACTACTATAGCGAATGAATTTTGGTTTTTTGTAATTGTTTACTGTTTTTCCTCTGTACCAGCTATCAGTAGGTGTAAGACCAGTCCACATTTGCAGAATTCTACACATATTCTCTGCTACATCGGTTATTTCCTTACATTTTTCGTCCTCTGTTTATACGCGATATTCTCCCTTGATAGGAGCCTTACACCATAGACAGCTAAATGTTTTTCTCCCTCCCCACACCTTTTATTAAAATATAACACAGTTACGGGAAAGAGCCTTTGATTTTCATTCCTATTTTATTCCTGAAACCGTAAATTCTCTTTTATACGACCAAATCGAGACAACACTTAATCTCTCTCTGAAGTTTTTCTTACTTTTATTGTTCCTCCATGACTGTCCCTATAGCAACATAGCCCAATATCGAACCCGGATTATCGAACCAAACACACATTGCTTTAAACCTTTTCGAAACCATTCTGAAAACAACTACTACCCGGGTCGAACTTGAACGTTCATGGGCAACCATTGAACAAGATATAACTATCCAGGAACAATTGGAAGCTAGACAACGCCAACGTAGAAATCTTCCCTAGTTTCCTTTGTCAAAGGTTGATGTTTCTCTCTTCTCCACCTTTTACACACTTTCATATGCCTAGACACTGTACTTCTAAGCCTTAAGTACAGACTCTGGAACAACATCTTTCTGGCACCGTTGCCGGGAACCGATGTTACAAAATCTTTTTCCCTGGGAAAACGACATTTGTTTTTCATTGAAAGTGTTACCCTTTGATATTGAACAAAGAGTACACACCTTTTTAAGGCTTCCTAATCTTTCACTTGGCGACTCCACAAATAATAAAATGGCATCCAGTCGAAGGAATACCAGACAAAACCCGAATGGTAAGCCGATTACGCGCGTTACTGATCCCGAAAAGATTATAAAAGCGAGAGGCTCTCTTAAGCCAACCGTTGCAGTTTACAAACTTAAAACCCCACCGCTGAAGACTAGAATTTCTTATGAACCCTCAACTTCGCTTAGTCCTCTCTTTGATACTAAAGTTTCAACGCGAAATTGCTCCAAAATTAGGAGTGATATTCATCCGACGGTCCCATTAGTACAAAAAGGAAAGGGCCCTATTGAAAGTTCATCGGCTTTTGACATACCATCTTTTATTTAGTTGAATTTCCCAACTTTTCCAAATTCTGAAGAGTGTGTTACACACTCGGTTTCCACACCCGTAGGTTCTCCTGATTTCATCTCTTACAAATCCGAGGAATCGAGTCCTCACGTCCCTTATCTTTCCTCATCGGATTTCCCTCTTTGCAAAGAAAACAAAGAGTCACTTTTAATTTTCCAAAACCCCCTTTATAACTTTCCACAAATAATGATGGCAGCTGTCGGAGGAGGAGGTGGAGGGTTTGTAAGAGGAGGTGGAGGGTTTATCGGAGGAGGAGGGGGAGGAGCCCCTCTAGGAGGAGATGGAGGCCAAGGGCCTACCCCCCCTCCCAGATTTTTTGCGAAATTTACGGCCAAATACGCTCCCTTAGTACTGCCCATCCCTCTACACGACCTTCCCAAAAATTACATAAAATTTTTACCGAAGTTCACCGGGGAAGGCAATCTGACCGTGGCCAAACATATTAATTTCTTCGATCAATTTGTTGATATCCTGGGTATTGAGCATGAGGATGTCTATTCGAGACTTCTTGTCAAAAACTTTGAAGGCCAGGTCCGAACATGGTTTCGAAGCTTACCTACAACATCTATCTTGTCTTATGATGCTTTGGAAGATGCTTTCCTTAGACAATGGGGCGAGAGAAAAGACCATCTATATTATTTAACCGAATTTGGGTCTTTAAGGAAAAATAACTCAAAAACAGTCATGGAATTTATTTAGAGATTCAAAAAATTGTATAATAAGATCCCATCCAAGGTTAAACCGTCCCAACCTGCGGCCAAAGTAACTTTCGTCGGAGCTTTCGAACCGGATTTTGCACTGCTTTTGCAAGAGAGAAGGGGAGCCACCACCTTAAACCGAATGCAGGACGATGCGGTAGAAATAGAGTCTAATATGATGGTTTAAGGTAAGATTAAAGATAAATTAGAAACTGGAAACCGAGAGACCAAACACTTTAGAGAACAAGCAGGTCCTTCAAGGTCAAATAGATCCGCAGACGATAGGGTGGACGATATGGCCAAAGTGATTAAAGAATTGTCAAATAAAATATCCAGAATGGAACTCGAACAGGCTAAAGATGACTCTTTCCCCAAAAATGATTTCAAGAGGAACCCCAACCCCCTGAACCAATAAATACAAATAAAAAATGAGGATCAAAAAATACAATCTCCCTTAAAGAAAGAAAATTTCATAGGAGCGAACGATTTTCAAGACTTTGGAGATTCGGATAATGATGTCACGAACTTCGGTGATGACTGCACTCAACCATATCTGACTCGAGAAGACTATGAAAAATCCCTAAACACGCAACAACCGACGAATAAGGGTGAAGAAGGTGATCACACTGATCTCTGTGAATCTCAACCAGAAACTGAGATGATAATGGCTGAGTTTCAACCAAAGTACAACTTAAGATCTAAGAGTAAGCCCACCTCAACTACTCAACCCAAGAAAATCCTTCAAAGAGGTCAAGCTTATGAGCCTCCTTCGGAAGAGACCTTATTACCCAACAACAAAACTAAAGTAGTAAGCACACAAGAGTCCAAAGTGGAAAAAGTTGAAACCCAAGCACAAGGAACCGAACCGGCAAATAAAGTTGCGTCTTCAACCAGGACCATGAGTGATAAAGCGGTCCAGACAAATAAGTTGGAAAGAAAGGATTCAGAAGTCTCAACCAAAGAAATAGACAAGGTGAGCATAACTTTCAGTTTTGAAAATGAGATACATAAAATTAAGATACCAATCCCTTTGGTAGAATTAGCAAAAAACCCCGTTTATCGGAAGCAAATTACCAAAGCGATGGGTGTTTATGAGCTAGAAAGCCAGTATGATGTTTTAAACCTGGAAGACGACAAATATAACATCACCTTTGGTACCCATTTTGAAGGGGCCAAAGTTTTATCGGACTAATCGGTAGGTGCAGACACTAACTGATCTCCCTATATCCACCTAGATCTAGAACAAAACACACCAGAACATGACGCTTTCCTTAAGTTTTAGATATTGAATTTACTAACT
>SNQJ01S0157588.1:20984-43108 GCA_010110895.2 Picea sitchensis
GTGGGAACTTCTCAATTGTGGGAAATTAACCCAAAAATTTTAAATTATGATAGTGGATTTGTTACAAAGCCGATAGCCGCAAGATCTGTTGGGTCTCCTAGGACTATTTTGATTGTCTTAAAACATACCTGAATTTAGTAGCGGGAAAGGGAAAATTGTGAAAGGGACTACAACTATGTTTCAAAAACAATATCTGATTTTGAAAAAGCTTTTCAAGGTAAAGAATGAAGTCTCTTTCCCCCTTCGATCCTCTATTCTCGGGAACCTTTTCGCCTGATTAAGATTTTGATTCCATTTACCCAATATTGGCACGTAGTCTACTGTTCTTCCTGCCTCACAGGAAGGCGGGATCCCTAGTTGGAGCCTATGTTGGAGCCGCCCTTGTTTTTCTAGCTCGTCACAAGTTTCATTTTAAATGCTTGAAATCTAAAGATGGTTTTCATAATTTCCCTCTGAGATATCGAGATCTTTGAAGCTTTATCATGCAAGCAGTGATGATTATTCTACTCTCGAAACAAGTCCTACCTTTCGTAAAAATGTTTCCTCTTTGGTTCTACTTCGGGATCTCGTAAGTCAAATACTATAAGTCATGTAGTTCACACGTCCCGAGCCACGAAACAGTGAAATCGTTTTAAATTTTTACTCAAGACAGTAACAAGGGTAAAGTTTTCCCTAACTCATGATTAGACGTCGTCGGGGTTTCGTGCCTCGGCGTTCGCCAAACCCCAAAATTTATTGTCATAGCCCCGATAGCCGAGAGCACGAGGTCCTTATTTGAGTAACTCATGTCAAGGTTAAGGGTAAAATCTAAACCGTGGTAAACGATCCTCTCGGCATTTCGCCACTCGACGTTGTCCTTTTCGAAAATATCACCGTTTAAACCCTGACTCGCGAAATTACGATGCGGTTATAACGTAATTAATTAATCACTTAATCCAAGATTATCTTCCCTTTAATTAAGTCATGATATCGCGATCTCGCGGTTTCGCAGCTCGGCATGTAAATCTCCCAGAAACTTATCTTCGAAGCTCCGAGTCGCGATATGGCGAATATAATAATTATAAAATTAATCAAGCCCCAAATCACGATTACCTTTTATTAACCAAAAATCGATCTTCGTAGTCTCGGATGTTAGAGACTCAAAATGTTAAAGTAAAATCCCTGATATAACGAGTGCCTAAATATTGATTAAGGTTGGTAAACCGGATTAATTAAGCTAAATCAATACATATCTCACGTTTTGATGTCTACACGATTTACAAGGTAGCCTTAGTCTTTCATACGCCACCGATGTTTTAAACCACCAAAATTTATGGAATTGATGAGGAAATAGGGTAAATCGATGTATAAGATCGGATTTTTACAGCAAAATTTATTTCTAAATATGATTTGACAGACTTGTTCTGAAAGGTACCGAATTTTCAATTACATATAAGAGTTGTGGTTCATTATAACAAATGCATTTCATATTATGCAGAGCACATGATCTCTGAGCAACTGACTTCTGTATGTATACACATTTCTATCTTAGAAGAGCCAAAACGCAATCTCCAGTCATGGCACCGCGAAAAGCATCAAAGGCGAATGTTGAGGTTTTGGGACAAGGCTCGGACAATGTCTTTGATACTTCGCCTCGAAGTATCGATTCGGTCCCGAATTGGTCTTTCGTTTCGGATGTTCTACAGGCAAAGTTGGTGGACTATTCCGACGAATCCAGTGATAACGAAAAAGACGATATGACCACCAAGTACAAAATAGTCGTCCAATCTGGAATGCACAGAGTAGCAGCCAGGCCACGGTTGCTTCCATATTATGATATGGTCCGATGGGTGTTGGATCATGTGAACATACCGACCAGGACTATCATGAATGAGCAGAGAGTCACCATCGGGACTTTCAGGCTGGAGCATATACAAACCATGTATAAGCTTCCCACGACATCTGACTACACATATGGCGTTGAGTTCTTGGACGAGTTCAAGAAGAAGGAATGCGAATAGTATGATAAAACCATGTCCAGTTTGATAAAAGATTGGGTTTCGAATACTGCGAAGTTCATAGCTGATAGCCACGACATATATTCAATCACTTCGTTGGAACTGTAGTACAAATATGTGGCGATGATGACATGCCGATTATGTGGGAAAGAGGACACATCGCATTTTTTCTTGCGTGGGTGCCTCTAATGTTTCGGGTCCCCGAAGGCAATTCCTTTAACTGGGCAAAGATGCTTTCGGATAGCTTGACCAATCGGGTCACAGAGTATTGGGAGTAGAAGGAGAATGGGAAGGCATCGTCATTCTTCATGTCCACATATTTTATGGACATAATTTGTTCTATGACACCATTTCCATTAATGAGATGGAGTTGGACTCCGGCCGAAGACGAACCCATACATGTATATCATGCAAAATTATGGGAAAACAAAGCGAAAAAATTTGCGTATGAAATTTTTAACTGGGTGATGGTGCCCCTGCATGTCGCCATTTTTGGTCACCCGCCACCCCGGATCTCAGACAACATAGTGACAAATCTGAGCAGCATAGCAGACTGGTATGTAGAAGCATAATTTTCATACCTCAGAGTCTTCGGGGCTTCTGTTCCCCCGCATGCGTTGCCGTTGTTCATTCCTGACAAGCTGGCTTATCACGAGGTTGCCCAGCAAACGATAATTGGTGGTGTAAGCAAAGAACTTAAAGGGTACTCGAAGAAGGTATGGTCATATTTTCCTGTTCATTTGAATTCTTACTCTTTATTAGATTTCGGGCATGCCAAAGCTGAGGCCGCATCCCTGGAAGACCTAAATTTGGTCTCCATCGAATACAAGAAGCACGATCCATAGAGGGTCGTGAGCAACCATTTGGAAAATTGCGGGCTCAAGAGATTTGAGCATGAGAACTCACCCTCAGATGACATTTTCCAGGGAGCAAGGTCCTATGAGGAGATTCTAGCCCAGATACAATCCTTGGCACCCGGTGAAAGAGCCGATGTTCTAAAGTTTCAGGAACATCGACGTAGCTGTCTCCCCGCAGTGTTGCGAGGTGAGGGTCCGAGTACGTTGGAGGCGAAACAGAAAGATGCCAAAGGCTCCACAGATGCAACTCCCGATCAAGGAAAACACCAGGATGAGGGGGAGCAAACGAAGAGTCCGGAGGTAGAGATAAAGACTCCAGACCCGCCAAAGAAGCAGAATCTGGAGACAGAGATAAAGACTCCATACCCGCCGAAGAAGCAAAGTCCGGTCACTACTCCGGGAAAATCGGCGAGGCAGATCAAAGAACCTATCACATGAGTTACCCCCTTGCAGTCGACACAGGGAAATATCGATGAAGGATGGATATTCAATGACGATCTGAGGCCCATAAGAGTAGAATAACTCCCTCCGAATGAGTTTTTGTTCGATAAAAAGAGAAAGGCAGTAGTGAAAATTGAATTCTATCAATAAGGAGAGTCGACTGCCAAGAAATATAAATTCATAACTGATGGAAAAGATAAGAGAAATGAGCAATTCACTACTGAAATAGCAGGGACACTAGTAGCATATGCCTCGATGAATCAATTCTCAGTCGAGCTCTTAAAGAACCAACTTAAAAGAAAAAATCGCCTAATTAGGACCCTTGAAGCTAGACTGGCCACAGCAATAGAGATTGCTAAAGACCAGGTGAGCGTAGGAATAGAGAAGGCCAGGTTGGCCAATAAAAATGAGATAGAGATGCTCAAAACTAAGCTCGAGCAAGCACAGCTGGTGGTCCGGGATGGTCGGATGCAAGCGAGCCAGCAGAGGGATTTGATCGAACAGTTGCAGGCTAGGGTGGAGACCGCTGAGAGCAGAATGATAGACATCGGGATGTTCAAATCCCAGGCGATCGAGATTCGGAGCAGAGTCTCTACGGCACAGCGAAATTTGCTCGCCAAGATAGAAGCGATCCAGGACAACTGTTTGCTGGTAAATCAGGTTTCCAAGAACTTATCTACCAGAGAAAGGGATGCTGGAGCAGCTCGGGTCGCCTTCCAGGAGGCTGTGATAGCCATGAACAACAGGGTTTCGGTAGGTACTCCCAGGTTCACCATTTCAGAGAAAACCAGAGGAAACATTCTATTAAAGGAATGGGAGCATAACATCGCCGAAGGCAAGCAACAAGCCAAAAGGATAACCAATTCCTTAGAGGAGGCCTTTAGTTCTATAGACGATGATCTGCTAGGCATTGACAGCGGAGGTAATGTCGAGACGTTGATGCAAATGAATGTGGAAAAGATCTCGCTTAATGTTAAGGAAAAAGAAGAAAGAGATTCAGCTGATATTTCTCAGATGACAGTGGTGGACATAGTCCAAGTGGATAAATGCATGATTAAACCCAGCGCACAATTATGCGCCATCGACATCATAGATGGACAAATGGAAGATAGGATGCAGTAGTTAGCCCGAGAATGTTACTTCTTTGAAGCCAGCTGTCAAGCAAAACCGTCGTGGTTAATATCTAAACTGGTTGAAAGATGTGTCGCCTGTACCGAGCCTGCACGACAACAAACGCCTGGCACCAAGTGAAGACAGAGAAGGAGAAATGGAGCGATTGCTTTCCTCCCTGTCATAACTGAAATTTTGTGACTATTGAGATTGTATCTTATTTGTAAAATTGTATAAATATACCAGAGAAAGAAGTAAACAGGGCTGGACCTTTTTGTGTTGATTATAACAAAGTTTTTTACATTTGAGAGTTAATACAAGCAAATCTGAAGATTCTCAATTCCGTCACGACTATGTTTCAAGTTTGTTTCCTTGTATCTCATATTTCGTTTCATTTCATATTCTTAATTGATGTGCTTCGTTATAATTTAGTACGACCACTACTATAGTGAATGAATTTTGGTTTTCTGTAATTGTTTACTCTTTTTCCTCTGTACCAGCTATCAGCGGGTGTAAGACCAGTCCACATTTGTAGAATTCTACACATATTCTCTGCTACGTCGGTTATTTCCTTACATTTTTCCTCTTCTGTTTATACGTGAGATTCTCCCTTGATAGGAGCCTTACACCATAGACAGCTAAATGTTTTTCTCCCACCCCACACCTTTTATTAAAATACAACACAGTTACGGGAAAGAGCCTTTGATTTGCATTCCTATTTTATCCCTGAAACCGTAAATTCTTTTTTATACGACCAAATCAAGACAACACTTAATCTCTCTCTGAAGTTTTTCTTACTTTTACTATTCCTCCATGACTGTCCCTGTACCAACACAACCCAATATCGAACCCGGATTATCGAACCAAATGCACATTGCCTTAAACATTTTCGACACCATTATGAAAACAACTACTACCTGGGTCGAACTTGAACGTTCATGGGAAGCCATTGAATAAGATATAACTATCCAGGAACAGTTGGAAGCTAGACAACGCCAATGTAGAAATCTTCCCTGGTTTCCTTTTCCGAAGGTTGACGTTTCTCTCTTCTCCACCTTTTACACACTTTCAGATGCCTAGACACTGCACTTTTAAGCCTTAAGTACAGACTCTGGAACAACACCCATGATCATATATTTTGCTATGGGATATTGATGTTGATACATGTCTAGCAATAGTTGCTTGCTTGGTTCCAGATTCCTTCTTAAATTGCTTCTGTAGAATATTTAGGCTTTGAAGTATCTTTTATTGAGCCTTCATGATCCTCTCATTATCGTCCATATATATCTACACTTCTTTTTGCAGGCTTCTCATAGTTATAGGCTCCTCCATGTCTCTTCTCCCATTAGACTTAGTCTCAACATTACCCATGTTGTTATGAAGAACTCTAATTTCTTATTCATGGCTGTAAAACCCTTGAGCATCCTCCATGTCTCTAGTTCTCATGTAGGAACTAAAGTATTCTTTTTTGTATCTCTAATTCTGCAAGAATGTGCATGCAATAATTTGTTGTTAGAATTAAGCATATTGCAAAATATTTATCAATTAGATTACATGTCATTATTTGTTTTAAATTATGAAGAATATTAATGCACTACTCCCAAGTAGGATTCCTTAAATGCATTAATTTTTTAAACAACTTTCCAACGACTGTCCTCATGCCTCAATCTGAGTTTTGAGCGAAAAGTTACAACAATTACAAGTTGCAATTTCCACTTTTTTGCTGCTACATAATTAAATTTTATCACTTTCGAAGAAAATATAATGCCCAAATAAAAATTATGAGTTGACATATCTTTTTTAATTCTCAAGGCCTTTCCAACGACTATTCGTTTGCTCCAATCTAAGCTTTGAGTTGAAAGTTATGGTGGTAAAAAAGTGAACGAATATTCATTAGCACATGCAACATAGTAGCAATGCTCAACAAACGTCCTATCATTTCTTGATTAGATATTCATCATTGATTTGTCTTAATGGATTCACTGCATATCTAAGTCATATCTCTTCTTCATTTCTATCTTTTGTTTTGTCCAATTTGTACCCTCTAGTTCCACCACACTCACTTTGCACTTATACTTAGATTCTTTTCCATTATTTTCTCTGCAGGTCTATGATACATCATGAGTTGTTGTGTCCTTCACTCTCTCGAAGTTTGATCTGTGACACATGGTGACCTCCTGACCACTCGATAGATTATCCATAATTAGTCATTTTCTCAAATATCACCGTGGGCAGCGAGTCTACAACACTTTCCCGACTCTTAGATCTGTGACCCTATCTGACTGATCCACTCTTGGTACTTAGCCAATTTTGAAGATTTTTTTGCGGGTCCCCGGGTTTGCAGGGATACCTCACTTCTTCACATAACCCCAATTCTATGTCGTGTTCACCACCTCCACGACATCTTGGGACTTAGCCGATTTTCCACTTCTTACCGCGGTTTCATGGGACTAACAGTTGGCCTGCCAGATGGCTCCACATCACCTACCAATTTTAATCCCATCCAACATGTACCTTCCACCATGGTAGTACACATCTTTATTCTAACACATCGGTTGACATGTGGCCTCCATGTCTTGTCGATGTCATTGTACAGAAAAATACCCATTTTTTTTCTGATTTTGCTTATTTTCAAAATTTTCCAAAGAGGCTCAATTTCACAATTATTTATGTGGCTGCCATTAGAGCTTGTAATTAAGCTCAATAAAACCAAATTGGGTCCGCACATACAAATTTGACTCTCCCCCTCTTCAAATTCTCCTCTTGCGCATTGAATTCGTCTTGAATTACTCTATGAAAATTGGGGCTTTTGCCCAATTTCGCCTCATTTTTTTCATGGGCATCATGGCCACTCTGTAACTTCAACTTTAAACCATATGCAGAACCAAATCTAGTTAATTAGACACTAAATTTTCTTATAATTAATTTCTGGGCTCAATTCTTCACGTTACCCATGAAATTTCTCTCAATTTTACCACAGTAATTTAATAAAACAAGTTGCAGACATACTCTAGAAATTAATTCTCTACGATTTTCCACTTTGTCATTCTACTAACTTGACCCATCCAGGCCCAGTGTTGAAAACTGGACTCTGATATCACTTTGTAATGTTCCCCCAACCCAACCGAGGGACATTACAGTGCATAATACACATAAAAACTATTTTTTTGCTAACTGAAGTAATTCTTTTACTGTTAGTCGATTTCTTGAAGCTTACAATGATGAATTTAAAAAAGGTTTAGCTATTGTATATAACCATAAAATAGATGCATCTAAAGAACACCAAATTAACATGAATGCATATTAATCATTCACACAACAACATATAAATCATTGTCAAATATACATAGTTCATGCACAACAATAACACATGTAAATAACACAACAATAAGATATACCACTTATCTTTTGAATATGTTGTGCAACTAGCTGCTTGGGACGAACATTCCACTTAATCATAGACTGACTATTTAAATTCTCAACAACGAGTCACCCCCGAGCTGAGCCTAGTAATCCACAAAAGAGGGTGGTCTCTCACAGTCCACTCGCAGCTCATAAAATTCATAACCCAACTGATATTTTCCTACAACTATCCCAATTTTTCTACCATCTCTCTTCCTGCTGACCTGCCCAACCCAAGGAACCATTTGTTTATCAGGGATAATTGAAGAGATGTGTCATTCATTTATCAGGATTAACCCAAGGAATGTGCCATTTGTTTATCAAGGACTTTATGGCACATGTAGCTTGGAATATCTCAGATGGGAACTCAAGGGAACTTATTGTTAGGAAAACTACCAGCAAACCAACAACAAACACTTGTTGTTACAGTGAAACTCATTCTGAAGTTCATTCTTCAAGCCTAACAACCTGGCTCTTCAATATTCAACTTCAAAACCCTTCAAATACGTTCCAACTTGCTCTAGAATTTTCCCTCCATGGTTGCACCAACTTCAAACTCTCTTTCTTTCTCTCTCCTTTCTCTCATGCACAAAAACTTCATGTCTAAGAACTGTTGTCCCAACCCATAAGAACTTCCTCCCTTTGGATTTCCTTTCTTGACTCACACTCTTTCCCAAGCTTATTGTACTCAACCCCCATGTGCTCAATAACTCTGGGATGTGACCACTCACACCCACCCTCTTACATGTATTCAATGATTGGAATTGGGAACACTCGATCAGGAAATGGAAGGTTCATATACAAAATGAAAATTTTAGGGAAAATGGGTTGAACTAATATACATGGGTATTTCCCCCTTGGACCTCTCTTGGCCATTATCCTAGACACTTCCCCCTCTTGTGGATTAATTCATCCCCTATCTCTTGTCCATATCCTCTTAGCAGCTGGCATCACATTTTATTACTAAAACATAGAGATACATTTCACATATTACATCGCTTGGCCATAGTCACATATTATATTCACACAATAATTAATTAAACTGGGGATTATAATGATGATGTTACATTGTTTGAAAACATCTTTGATTTCTCTAAATACCACATCTCAACTATACGCTACCTTCTTAGTTTATGGGTTCCAAATATACACTACCTTCTTAGTTTCAGACCATCTTTGTACCTAATAAATATATGTTTTTCATCATTTTTATCTAGCTTACTCATGTTTTCCTTTGGAACGTGAACATAGGAATCATAGCCAAATACCCTAATATGTGTGAAAGAGGGTTTCTTACCAGTCCATACCTCATGTGGAGTCTTGTCATCCAACGTTGATGAGTGTGATCAATTGAACATGTAACATCCAATACTCATTGTGTCTACCCATAATTCTTATCCTAACCCGACACCACTCAACATGCACCTTATTTTTCCATCAGTTTTCAATTCATCCTTTCTGCAACTCTGTTCAGCTGAGGTTTATATGGAGTAGTTTTCTACCTTGTTATACCACACTTCTTACATAATTCTTTGAATTCGTTTCCACATAATTCTCCACCATTATCCATCCTCAACACCTTAATTCTTTTCTATGTTTGATTTTCCACAAGAGCCTTAAACTCTTTAAACCTATCAAAGACTTCAAATTTCTTCCTACGGAAATATATTCACGTATTCCTCAAGAATTCATCTATAATTGAGACATAGTACACAAATTTTTCTAGTGATGGAACTGTCTGAAGTCCAAACACATCATTGTGCACCAATTGTAAAATTCCTTCTACCCTCATTACACAAGAAGGGAATCTTACCCGATTTTGCTTCCCATATACGAATTCTTCATAGAAATCAAAATCCAGAGAGCAGTTAGAAATATCTTCAACCATACCTTTACAGTGTATTATTCAAAGGATTTTCTCTTCGATATATCCTAGTCTTTGATGCCACAACATAGCCTTTTTCTGTAGAGATTGTAAATATTTTTCTTCTTCGACTCTAATCGTATGAACAATGGAACTATTGCACCCATCACTTATAGTGTTTCCTTGTAGCTTATACAGAGTTCCACACCAAACTCCCTTCAACAACACCATTTCTCCTCAAACCATCCTGCGGGTTTCTTTCTCAAATATTGTTTTTACCCCTGCATCATCCAATTTTCTTACGCAAATCAAATTTATGGCCAATCCTAGGATGTGCAGAACACTAGGAAATTTTCTAATCCTTCCATCCATGAGCTTCAACTTGAATTTTCCTCGTCTTATGATTTTGGTTGTCGAGTCATCACCTAGGAAAACATCACCTTCATCATACCTTTCATATTCACAAAACCTCTCCGTGTGAGGAGTCATATGAAAGGATGCACTTGAGTCAACAAGTCATGCCCCATGATCTGCATGTGTCCTTAAAGAAGCCAAGTACACATATCCTTGTTCTTTCGTGGAAGTTTTTTCTTCTTTAGAAGAAACATCTTCAGATCTCTTCCCTCTCTCAACACTTTTGGATCTACATTTTTTATTGTAGTGCCCTTCTTTTCAACATATCAACATACCTTTACAAATTTTTCGGGAGATTTAAATCTTCCCTTATATTTAGATCTCCCACTTGATGACTTAGATCTATTTATTTTATGGGAGCGTCCTCTTACAAATAATGCATCTATGCTCTATCATTTCATGTGCTTCTATCTCATCTCTTATGATAAAAAGGATGAGACCACATCATCAAAACTTAAAGTATTTGTATCACAACCTATGGCCACAACCAGACTATCCCACGAGTCTGGTAAAGAGAAAAATAAACTGATACACTCATCTTCATCAGAAATATTAATATCAATATATAATAGTTGAGTTACCACATTATTGAAGTCATTTAGATGCTCTATCACCCAATCTCCATCTTTCATCCTCCGGTTGTACAACTTCTTCCTTAGGAACAATTTATTTACCAGGGAATTTGAATGATATAAAGCCCCTAACTTATCCCATAGTGCCTTGTCTATAGCCTCCCCTGACACATTCAACAATAATAAATCTGAGAGATACAACCAAATTGTGCTATTCGCCTTCCGATCCAACTTTTTCCAGTCTTCTGGTGACATTTTTGTAGGTGCAGTACCTGGGTCCACAATGATCTAAAGATCTTTTTCCACCAACAAATCTTCCATCTTGAGCTTCCACAACTCAAAAAATTTCCTACTAAATTTCTCGATCTCTATTTTTGAACTGCTCACCATTTCTTTTCATTTAAAGAATCGATATCACATATCTCCCACTATAACAAGGCTTATCATAGACCCGATCCAAACCCTTAGCCACAAAGGAGTCCCCTTGAAGCCAATAACAACTCTGATACCAAATGTAGATTTTAACCCTATACAATAAATTAGTACAAATAGATTCTTAAAAAAAAATATAAAAAAATACAATGACACATTATACATATATTTTACCCTAGAAACCCAAACCGTGAAAATCAACAACCTATTTAGAACTGCACTTCTAATCCAAACCCATAATCCATTGACCCGATCAGCGAACAACCTTAATTCTTTAACCAGAATTAGAAAACCATTGGCGAAAACCATGTGTCCAAAAACCACCATTTTTTTTTCACGAGCTGCCCCACTACCCCATGAGGCTCCCATCTCAGTTTACAGTACATGGGACCAATCTTGCAAAGAATATAACACATACCTAACAATGAAAATATTGTAAGAATAAATGTTAAGAAATATTATAAGAATGATTTGCTTATGAAATATATGACCATGGGACTATTTAATGTTATTGTTTAGTATTCATATTTATTAATGTACTTTGAATCATAAATATAACATTTATAATATTTAAATATTCATAACATTTTGGCTTTTGAGAACTTGGGAAGTGGTACAAATGTATTCAATTGACTAGGAATTGTTTCCAAGTCTTGGAGCTTTTTTGAAGCTTCAACATCAAAGAAACAAGTAATTGAGAAGGAGTTTCCAATATAAAGTTCTTTAATCAAAAATTCTATTTTTGGTGTTGATAAGTGTCTATTTTTTGTTTTATTAAATTAAAATGCAAATATTTTTATTCAATTATTACAAACACCTAATTTATTATATTTATTCAAAGTATCACCATAAAACAAATACTAGAGTACAAGTAAACTTCATTTCAAAAATTATTTAAATAAAAAATAAAAATAATGCTCACTTTATAGTTATATATATGAATAACTTTTAATGCACTTATGTTTTTCTTTGAGTCCAAATTTAACATGAAAAACACCATGTCCATGACAATTGTTTGCTCCACTCTTTGTTGTTGTTAACCAACCATATCATTGATTTTTATTGTATTTTCTTATCATGAGAGTGGTATTATTTAGCTTTTTCCAATCAAAACTAGATCAAATTTACAACTATGTTCCAAATTTATATATGTAAAGTTTAATTTTTAAAAAATGTTAAAATTATATATGTGTTATTTTGTTTCTCATATTTTTTTAGTTGAATCTTTATGGATATTAAAGTTTTAGTGATGTATTAAATATATTCATATAACTATTAGTACAAATTAAATTAGTAATTTTGATATTATAATAGTTGGAAAAATATAAGATTTTAATTTTGCAGGATTATAATATAGTTTCAAATTGATGCTTATTAATAAAAAAAATAGAATTTAATATATTAACATAGTAAAATTTAACATATTATATAGCAATTAACTTCTAAATTGATTGAAATAAAATTTAAAATATATCATTATCTAAATACACTATTATGAAATTTATTAATCAACAAATTTTAAATTATATAAATAGTTTTGTATAATTTTAATTAAAATATCAAATTATTTAATATATTTTTATTTATCAAAAAAGACTAATTATCTTTAATGATTTCATAATTTACAGCAATGCTGAATCAATCATGAAAGTTTGAAAATAAAATTATATTTATAAAAAGATTGTCCAGACACCATCTTCAACCATGACAAAACAGCAATGCTGAATCAATCATGGAAGTTTGAAAATAAAATTATATTTATAAAAAGATTGTCCAGACACCATCTTCAACCATGACAAAAATGGAGAGCTGACAGACATAGCCTTCTGTGGGAAACACCATTCCCTCATTCCTCCTTTTAAATGGCTTTGACTTGCATGGACTCCATATGCAAAACAACTCAAAACAATGTGTTGAATAAACCACTGCAACGTACAAATCTAAAATCTAATTTCAATGGATGAAGATTTTTCAGTGGATGAAGATTTTTCAGTGGTAGTAAATAAAGTTTCGTTTCCAGAGGAGCAATTGAAGGGCGAGGGAGGATTGGCCACATCATTTCCATTTCCCTCCGACATTTGAACGCTGTCCATATGGAGACGAGGAGGAGATGGGTTTCTTCTCTTGGAGAAATCATACGTTAAGAACACTACTAGTGCAACTGCTATTGCTGTCAGACCAACTCCTACAACGTAGCAACTTGCTGCAGAAGAAACTGATTGATATCAATGAGAGTTTTTGATTATGTAGATTTTCACAGTTAGTTAATGTTGGAGAATTTTTCTAGAGGTAAACTGTGTATAAGATTTCTAAACATTTTGAAATGTTCAATGTTTTCAGTGGACACTTCATCGATACCAATATGTTTTCAGTGGACACTTCATCAATACCAATATGTTTTCAGTGGACACTCCACTGATACCAATACTGACTTTTATGTTTTTAATGATGGATGAAGTATCCACTTTAAACATTTTAAAACCTTATACACAGTTTAACTCCAGTAAAATTCTTATACACATTTTACATACAGAAATATTATCCAGTAATCCAATATAAACAAAATCCAAATTCACATTGACATTAAATCGGAGATGCTGAATATAATAGAAACAAAATCATATTTACTTAGTAAAATCGCCGACGTGTTTCCAGTCCCTGTGTCTTGAGTACCTGCAAGGATAATTCCACAGTTTTTATTTGGGAAACACATAATATACAGAGCATGATTCATTGTGCATTTAATATATCTTTACACTTCGAGAGAATTCAAGCGTTAAGAAGCTATTTGTTGCAGGCGATCAGAAACCTACCATTGTCGGGGCATTTGTCTGGATTTGAGGTGCCATCGGGACAATAGCAAAGAAATGCTGTCGGTTTTGATATGTTGTAACCACATCTCCCGTTACTATTCAAACAATTTTCACAGCTTTGATATCTGTTGGGATCGACATTCCAGCTTACGTCAAAAGGCTTCTCTAGGAAAGTCTGGATATCAATGAAGTCCTTATTAATTGGTACTTGAAATGCGTTACAGAAGGGTGTCTGCTGTAGATCTATATGTGGACTCAAGCTGTAGTGCCAATTATCACCACACAGATTGATCGATTTATGAACTCGCGATCCATGAATGTTGTCAGGAATTCGATCGTTGCAACTGTGCGGCTTCCAGAGCGTGAGATTAATGTATGTATCGAGGATCTGAAAATGGGAATCGGACCGCCAGAATTCAGAGTAATTGCCTGAAAGATTGCATTTACCGTCCCACAGATTGTCGTTTACAATTGTCAATATACTGTCCATGCTACCATTCCAAAAGAAAAGCAAAGAGGATCCCAATATGTGATACTGGTTTCCACCAATATTAATCAAAGAATGGCCCTGATTATCACATGACTGTAGCTGAAACTCAGGGTCGCCGCAGCCGCTGCCATTTTTCCCAAAAGGATAGCTGAATTCAACGTCTTCACATGTAACTGTATCCAAAAGACAATTGTTGTACTGATTGGCTAGACATGATGTTGAGGCGCAGAGGAGGAGGAGAGGAACAGATGCAAGAAGAAGGAAAATATGAACAGCAAGAGCCATGGAGTTGGGAAGAAGAAGAACAGGTATTCTCATTACTCAGTGACGCCTTCAACTTAACAGAGGAGGGTTCTGCAAATTAGTCAGAACAAACGTAAGAAGAAGGGTTCTGCAAATACATTAAGAAGGCGGAGAAAAGACTGACTCGGAGTGAGGGATACGGCATGGAATTGCAGCGCAAAGACGGCAAAGTCCACACGGCAGTTAGACTTCAAAGTCTGTAATTTCTTTGACTACACGAACTTTGGTGGTTGCTTCTGCAGCTGTCGGTCAATGGAATAATTAAATTCCACGGGCTTCTAGCATCCGTGCCTTGAACGTCGTTGACTGGTAAAAGTGAAGACTTTGAAAAGGGGGTGTAGAAATTTCTTAGTATGTATTCTAAATGTTATTATTTTTTATTTTTTTTTTCATTTTTTTTTATCAAAATTTTAGTGGATACTCGAGTACTTATTTCTCTCCATCCTAAAATCTCGACGAACTATACTCGAGAGAATCAAAGTACTCTCATGAGCCCGAAGAATTTAAATATGATAATTCATGTTCATGTGTTATTTGGCATGGATTCAAAATTGTGTTTTGGGAAGATTTTTTTTTAATTAAAATTATGTTTTTAAAAATTTTGAACTTTTTAACTTTGGATATGAGATTAAATTGTAATTTAGGTGAGATTAAGTTGTAATTGGAGTTAATATTTGATTTCATGGGATCAAGTTTAAATGTTACTTATAAGCACATGACCCCTCTCATGGACTAGCATCTATAGGAGCTAAGTGGTGGTAGTGAAAAAGGGTGACAACATGTCTTCTCAATTTATTTTCCACCAAGTTACTATTGGGAGGAGGAGGCTACATTGCAACTTCATTGCTTGTGTATTGAGATAGCAGTCTAGTGAGCACCTATGGTGGTTGTAAGTATGTTTATCTCTATATGGGCTTTTTAGTTTGTTGTTGCAGTGTTTATTCCAAATTGCTTATGTGGTTCATGGTTTGGAATTCTTAGTGTTGGATGTTGCAATTCGAGATGTTGTGACTTTGGGTTCATCGGTGGGTTCTGTGGTTGTTCATGCTAGTTTTATTTTTTCATTGCCCACAGGGATTATTGTAGGTTTCCTATGTGAGTTGCGACACCCCTGTCACCAACAAACCCAAAACGATTTGCCCTGATACCAATTTGTGACATCCTCGTCACCAGCAAACCCAAAACGATTTGCTTTGATATCAATCTGTGATGTACCCAACTACCGGGAAACAGGCTGAGCATGCCCATCACACCCAAGAACACACTTCTTGAGCCACTTCTAACTTCTGATGCCAAACAACTAAATAAAGAAGCATGAAATAACACACACAGTCATCAAGATTCATGTTAAACTAAGAAAAAATGAACAATATGCCATGCACAACAATAACCAACAATAAGACACGTTATTAATACATATCTCATAGATACTAATCAATACACAACAAAAAAAATTATGCAAGAAGAGAAACACATGAAAGAGAGCACTTATCTTTAATAAAACCAATCATCGACTGGTTGTTGGCCAAGTAGGTTCCACCCAACCTTAGACACTGATGGTGCAAGTCTCAACAACATGCCACCCCGAGCTAGGGCTATGAATCCACAAGGATGGGTGCTAGAGCGACACTCAGATTCCCAAACCAATCAACATTCAAGCTCTAAAAGGTTTCCCAACACACAACAATCCAAAGTTCACCAACTCTTGCAATATACCAGATAAATTATATAATGCATAACATAAATATTTAGCAAGTAGTAATGGAACAACAAGATTATAGCTAGAACAATACCAAAATAACACTAGAAAGAGGACCTTTATTAAAGATAGCAATCTTCACTTACCTCTTCAAGTGGGAAACCTCCAACAAAGCATATCTCTATTACAATAATCTCCAAGAAAAAAATACCCAATACCTCTTATTCTTATTTATACTAACTCTACCTTCTAAGGAAACTTCTAGAAGAAGATCTTTCTATAAGTAGAAGCTTCTATTAGGTCTTATTACATTGACTTATTCTTCTTTATATAATAGACCTTAGTAACTAATGTCAACCTTTATTACATAGAAAACATATCCTACTAACTAATGACCCGTGAAGAGGGGTTAGGATCGGATCCTAACATGCCCTCCCCATTCAAAAGCAGCCTTGTCCTCAAGGCTAAAGATGCAAAAACTGTTGTAGTATGGTCGATGGTTCCCAAGTCTCATCCTCTGGTGATGTGTCCTTCCACTTGATCAACACTTCCTTGATAATTTTTCCATGCAGCTGACGTTCACATGTATTGAGGACGACTTATGGTTGGAGCCAAAGGGAACCTTCTTCATCTAATTTCGGAAGGATGGTTTGGACCCTGCAATTATGTCCCACCACTTTCTTTAAACAGGAAACATGGAACATCGGATGGATTTTGGAAGTAGCTGGAAGGGCCAATTTGTAGGAAACTGAACCAATACGCTTAATGATCTCGTAGGGACCATAAAACTTGGGTTCCAACTTGTGATATCCCTGGGCTTTGAGAGATGTTTGTTTGTAAGGTTGGAGCTTGAGAAATAGATGATCACCTTCCTAAACAACCCGTTCTAAATGATGTTGGTCCACCTGATGCTTCATTCGATTTTGGGCCATGTGGAGGTTATCCTTCAGAGCCACTAGAGTGGCTATTCGACCTTGCAACATTCTATCAATAGATTGGACCTTTCATGTGCCCAGAAGATAGGTAGTGACGGTAGGTGGTCGTTGGCCATACACTACTTCATATGGGGTCATTTTAGTGGCCATATGATATGAAGTATTGTACCACCATTCGGCCAAGGGGAGCCATTGCACCCACTGATGTTGTTTTTCCAAAACAAAACACCGCAAGTAGGTTTCCAAACATTTGTTGACCACTTCTGTTTGGTCGTCATACTGGGGGTGATAGGTGGTGCTCATGTTCAGTTGGGTGCCCTACAATTTAAACAACTCTTTCCAAAATGTGCTGGTGAAAGTTGGATCACGATAATATACAATAGAGGTGGGCATGCCATGTAACTTGAAAATATGATCAAGGAAAAATTGGGCTACTAGTGCCAGTGTGAAAGGGTGGGGTAATGTACAAAAATGAGCATACTTGGAGAGGCGATCAACCACCACCATGATGATGGACTTGTTCCCAGCTTTCGGGAGGCCCACTATAAAGTCCATGGAGATATCCATCCACATCAAAGATGGAATGGGTAGGGGTTGTAGAGCTCCTGGAGACTTGATGGTTTCACCTTTATTATGTTGGCACACCTCACATTCTGTAACACCCCTGTTTCCCCCAACTTGTAATTAATCATTAATTAGGATTACCATGTTGTAGCATGGGAACAATGTAAATGTATTATTGTTTGAATTTCTAATAACTGACTATGGGGGTGAAGCCTTGAAAGTATTGGCCATGATATCACTAGAGGAAAGAGTGTGAAAATTATAAGAGAGGGTTCATTATATAGAATGACCCTAAATTTCCCTTGTTGAGGATAAAAAACCTCCTCTGGTTCCCAAGGAGGAATCAATTAATGAAGAAAGGACTAGTGATTGAACCATCAACCACCCTCATGAATGGATGCATGGTCTAGCTACAGAAGGTTAACTCGAAGTACCACAGGGTCATGCAGACCCAGACTGACCCGAGTTTTCCTTCTGACAGAAGGAACAGGATAGGAGGGATGTGTGTGCAAGGAACGTAAGGGAATAAAGAGAAGAGTGGAGAATGCGAGAAGCTCTCCAGCAAAGAGCGGGAAGAAGGTCATGAGCTTAATGCTGGGAGAGCGTCTGTTAAACCTTGTCAAGGCCATGACAAAGAGAGAAATCTCTGAGAGTATGCAGAGAAAGGGACCCGAGCAGAATACCGCGAGCTTGATGTTGAGGAAGCATCTGATAAACCTCACAGAAGATGTGAAAGAGAAAGGATCATTGAGAATTAGTGTAAATTCCCTGGTGATATCCTAGCTTGGCATGGGGGTGGCTAGGTGGCCAGAGCACTAAGAATGAATGCCTCTAAGCCTATGGTTCGGTGGAAAGTCAAACACCCACAGTTAGTTAGTTGGATGCAACCTGTAATAGATAAGTATTCTCATATCCTGTGTAATTGGACTGTAAATGTAGATTAAAGTTGGATATCCTATGAATATTGCAGGGATGTGCATGTTTTCTTAATGGTTATATTGTATCCATTTTATTTCTACTTGATTGTGTATTTAGGCAAGTAAGAAATTATATGGTTCAGACATGACTTGTACTCGTAAATGCTTGAGCCCTGTGGTGGCTTAATCTAGAGAAATGAACTGTGAGTTTGTCGACCTTGGGCACAATTTCACGTGTGCATGTTGACACTCTTGGTCGTTCTGAGTCCCTTGGAGGAAGGAGTCTGTTAAATATCAGGAGAGATAGTGCACGTATGCACAGGCTCTCTACGAGGCGGGAAAAGACCGAGAACCTTTAAGTTCTAGAGTGATGAATGAGCACAAGGGGTGTGCGGAAGATCCCTCTAAGTGTTAAGAACAAAAGAAATAGTGAAAAGTGCCTAAGTACTTTAGATATGATGAAGCTCGAGAAGAATAGCGAGATTCAAGTCTCAAAAGGGAAGATTCTTTCGTTTGGAAGATGAATGGATGAGATTAGTTTGGGAGGAGTCAAAGCTCTTCACGATCGTCAAATCTGGCGAAGGGACGCGTATGTTAATCCTTCGAGCCCTTCATACTTCGTGGGTCCTGAGACTTGGGTATATTCATCATACAAGAGGTGAATCCCCTAAAGTCTCGAAGTAAATCTGGGTCGTAGATCTAAGGATTCCCGGGAGCTATCTCGACCATCGATCTACGATGTAGTTAGTCCGACGTTGACCCTTTCAGGATGACAGGGGTGTTGTAACGTTAAGACCTCCCGAAGACCGGAGTCGCAAAGTAATGTGGACCATGGTTCTAAGGATCCTTCGAGACCCTTCTCGACTGTCCATCATAAAGGACACATGGAACCAGATCCTGTACTCCGTAGATTTAACACACTGGAAGGAAGTAGGTGTAAAAGGTTGAAGACTCCCAAAGTCGTAGGGAGCCAGAGGATATCTAAACCATCCATCAACCGAGACACATTTCAGTATATCGTTAACTGTGGAGGAGAGCTACTTTGGAGGATTTGAAGCTTGGTGCTTCGAAAATGCTCGAAGCTCGGAGTAACGAAGTAGATCTCGATCGTCCATCATAAAGGATGCATGGCAACAGATCCTTTAGTCTGGAGACTGGACACTCCGGGAGGTTATAGGTGAGAGTGGGTGAAATCACCGAAGTCCCAAAGTGCCGAAGTGCTGGAATATATCCTAGTCCTTGGCATAGGAAGACACGTGGCAGTAGATTGTTAACTCTGGAGAAGAGCCACTCTAGAGGAAATGAGGTGAGGTGCTTCGAAAAACCCCAAAGCCTGAAGTAGAGGAGCATATCTCAGTCGTTATTCAGTCGAAGACATGTGGTGGGAGATCTCACATTCCATAGGAGCGAGAGAAAAAGGGTGGAAAGACTTCCGAAGAGTCAGGAGTCGAAACAGATCTGAGTCGTCCGTTGGTAAGGATAGGTGTCGCCATATCCTGCACTTCGACGTTGTAGTACTTCGGAAGAGTTGAAGAGTGGAGGTGCGAGGAATCATGAAGGCCGGAGTCATGAAGTCACCTCAGCCGTCTGTGAAGGAGGACGTGTGGTAGAAGATGTACCACTTTGAAGAAAAGTCACTCTGGAGGAAAAATGGTGTTGCGTGGGTGAAGAAATTCGAAAGGCCGGAGCGTCAGAGTTCATCATGACTGTTGAATAGAGGAGGATGTGTGTCAAAATATCCGACACTCCGGAGATTTTCGTTTGTGAAGCCTCAAGAACTGTCGAAGCCCGGAGTTCCAAAGTGAATTAGAGCCATCAAATGCTCTGAGGACATGTGGCATCGAATTGTGAACTTTGGAGATTTTCCACTCCGGAGGATGTGCGTGGTGGTGGTCTTGGAACCTGTTGTTTGGGTGTCTGGTCATAGCCCGCAGTCATATGTGATTGTAGACGGAGGGAGGGGCTAGGCATGGATTCAGTCCGAAGGTCGAACGTTGAATTCCCTGTTATCCTATGAGTTAGCCGAGGACCCAATCCAGTCATTGGATTTGTTGATGGATGGATTTTCTCCATAGAATTAGAAATTTTGGAAGTCCCTGGATATCAAAGAAATCAGGGAGAAGTATATTGAATCAGACCCATGTGGAAGCCCCGTGGCCTTGACCAATGAACACCCGAGGAACTTGGGAGAGGTATAATTTCCAGCTTTGAGCTCGGTTTTGAGCATGGGGACCATGGCTGGTGTAACGTCCCCGACCATCCATGTCGGGCCACACTACGACAGAGAACTATTACGTTCTCTCTGGGGAACATACTGTAACATACCCAACATCTAACTGAGCTATGCCACATAAATTTTTCGAACTGCATGAAATTAAAATATATATGCACACAAAACTCTTGTGAAAGCATATATAAAAAAAAAAAATGTAGACAGACAAATGTGTTATGTAAATGCATAGATTCATACTAAAATGAAAGTAAACATATACATGCAAGATATACAGGAAATACCCATAAATTTACAGACAGTTATAAACACACATAAGATAAACCCATAAATATAAGCACGTAAATAATAATGCAACATGTAAATTTATCACCCAGATTGGCAGTTATCTTGGTAAGAATGTCACCAACTACATGCAGACCTTCCAGCTGGGACTAAACTCCACCTGGGTAAAGGGATTCCTAACCAGGCTAAAGGCTCATAGACAACAGGAAGGACTCAGTCTCAGGTGCCAACTCAAACTAACAACTCACAATCCCTCATTCCCCACATGCTTGTCCCACCTAGGAAGTGTGCCCCTTCTCTGCTCAACAGTTCTTCGGCTACCCCACTTCCTTTCCGGGCTTCAGCAACAGGCCGGATATGAAGTCTCAGAGCACTGTAGTTGTAGTTAAACACCTTCAGGAAATCAATCCCCAACAATTCTCTCACCCGGAGAATTTCTCACGGGCCTGACAACCCGCTTCTTCAGTACAACTCCCAAGCTAACCAGATACACCAACACAAATGACTATCGATACGGGTTCAAGTACAGTCATGAAAATGCAAAAGATAGCTCAATGGGTGTGAATACTCATGAATGATTGACTGGATGACTCAATGATGGATGTAATGATGGCAAGAATGATGGAAAAGATGATAGGAAATGAACTAAGTCCCAACAATATGTATGCATGTCCCCAATTTGACACTTGTCATGTTGGGAGCTATTTTGGTCCACTTGTACCCCACTTTAGAACTTAGGATAAAATAATTATCCATACTTTATGATTTAATAAATATTAATATAATATTCCTTTTTTGC
>SNQJ01S0157589.1:8814-22124 GCA_010110895.2 Picea sitchensis
GAGAGAGAGAGAGAGAGAGAGAGAGAGAGAGAGAGAGAATAATTGATGGACAGAGTGATCCAGGCTGATATTGGTGGCCACCCACCTACTCCAACTAGCTCCTTTTGACATTTTTAGTTTAGCACATTCTTTTTAATTTTTTGTAATTGTGTGTTCTACACTTTCAGGGTTGTATGAATCCCTACAAATATTCTAGGTGGGTATTGGTGGCCTCCAACCTAATCCAACTGGCTTATATTGGAAGTTTTCATGTCAGTACATCTTTATGTACTTCCAAGATCATTTTGGGTCCCTAAACAATGTTTTTTTTTGTCTTTCCACAGTTAAACGATTGTCAAAGTCAGATTTTGAGGGCATAATGTGTAGTTCTCGAAATAAAATTTCCAATGGGCTATCACATGCATAAAATGGAGGTCATATGAAAAAGTTACGAGCCTACAAAGTTGAGGTACTAACTTACCCATTAGGGACCACATAACTTTTGGCGTTTCATCTCCTAGGGTTAGGTTTTTGGATGTCCATGGTTTTGGAATTCATGAGCAATGTTAAAATGGCCTCTGTAGCCTCATTGTAATCATTCTTCTCATACAAATGCACGCAGAAACCACATATTTTCTCATAGATCACTACGACCATTTGAGCAAGTTGTTTTTCAGTTTTGCAGTTTTACAGTTTCAACCTATTTTATTTATTCTATAGAAGTTATTGCTCATTGGATATCTGTTGTTTCTCTTTGTATATTTGTGTTATTTTATTCAATATATTATTTATTTTGTTCTGCTCATAATTCTAGATCAGTGGTATCAGAGTAGTCTTCTCTTCATTTATTTTTTTTCGTGCATGTCCCCAACAAGATTTGGGTACAAGAAGTTGGGAATCGAACCAATCAATCCTTTGCAATATTGGTCATTCTGAGCTTGACCAAAAATCATGGGGGGTGAGAATAAATATTATGGAGAAGGACATCCTTTTAAACTTTTTCTCGAGGAAGCCCTTGTACGACAAAGGAACAAAATGATGGACAACTTTGCACAGATCCTTCGATGACTGCCCACAAGAGACATATCTTCATCAAGCGGCCATGCAACCCCCTTCAAGGTACAAGTAAATTTTTATATTCCATTATTTGAAGGACTAATATATGCAGATGCTATATATAATTGGATGAATCTGCTCAAAGGGTATTTTTCAGTTCACAATTTTTTCGGTAGGGAAAAGATTACTTTTTCACTCCTCAAGGATATCCCCCATGTTAAGGACTAGTGGGATACTTACTCTAAGTAAAGGGCCATAGAGGAATATACGATATTTGTAGTCTTCCCCACATGGTATTCCTTCAAGTATGCCATTAAAGAAAAATACTACCCTTTTGGAAGCTACGAGGAGCAGTATAGAAGATGGACCACCCTGCATCAGGAAAGGGACCAGACAATACCATATTTCACCAATATTTTCCATACCCTGTGCACCAAATTGGGTATCAAAGAATATGAACGACATTTGTTTCTCAAATACCGTGGATGTATACATAGATACATTTAAAGAGAAATGGATTTTCTAGACATCACATCATTGGTTACGACTTATAGATAGGTTTTCAAGATTGAGCATAAATTTAAGCAGGAGAGGAGAGAGCTTGGATATGCAAACTACTCACAGATGAAGCAGGGAAAAGGTGGCCCTAACCCAAAAAAAAGGATAGAGAAAATATGGTCACTCTCAGGAAAACCAATCTAAGTTATAACACAAGAATAGTAATGCGAAGTCGAAGGACACGGGAAAGTGGTATGAATACCAAAAAATCCCTTGGCAAAAGACCAAAGAATATCTCTCCAAGCAGTGTTGGCACAGGGGCAGACCCAGGGTTCAAATCCAAGAGCACACCAACAAGCCCTAACTACTGGCCTTTCGGCAGCACCTGCAAGGTAGATGCAGTCTCACCAGAAGCATTTATGAGGAGGTTGCAGGATAGAGATGTCTACAACCAAAGGGAATATCAAGTGGATCAAATACAAGAACAACACAACATTTATATATCACTTACCAGCTCAGATATACTTCGCACTACTATCTATTAGATCTAACATGGTAATGTGAATAGAAGTATATCAAATGACAAATAACAGAGCATCAATCACACACACAACACAAGATATATGTGGTTCACCCTCTTTCTAGGGCTATGTCCACACAACTATGCTTTATAAATATTAAGATGAAGCATAGAGTTCTTGTCTGTGCTCTTAGCTAGAAGATATTCTTTCTTCTCCTCTCTGTCTCTCTTTATCCCCTTCCTACACACCTAGCTACAAGACTGATCTTCACACCCAGCTGAATATCTTACAGTACAAACTGCTCTCACACTACAAGACTTCTCTCTCAATAGCAATCTCTCCTCATAACATAATCATATCTCTCTATCAACAACCCATCCTAGGTCCTTTTGATCTCTATTTATACATTACAATAACTCATCGGGAGCCTTGGGTTGAGACCTAAGTTCCAAAACCCTAGCTACCAAAACCCTAGGTGTCTAAAACCCTAGGTCAACTTGACCCGTATTTTCAGAGCTTCACCAACCTGTCTTTTCTTCCTTTTCACGAGGTGCTCCAAAGCATCCAGTGGTAGATTTTTCCGCTTGATGAGTTGTCCATAATCCGTCTTCCTTGATGATCTATCATCCTCGATCTCCTCATCCAACTTATTTCTTTCTCTTACTTCGATCCATCTTTTCTTCTCTTTTGCTTACTTCGACCCAATAACAGTCACTGTATCTTCTGCGCAGTTCACATTTTTCCTTTTCTTCCTTGATCTTCACTTGCTTCCATAAAAAAGGGCCAACAGCCCCCCACCACTCACCTGGGACTCATCCCAAGGCACTTCAGATCTGATCCTTCTTCTTTTCTTCGTCTTCATACTGCACGGGATAGCTTGTGCTTTCTGCTCTATGCCTCCTTTCCTTCCTTGTGCATACTGTCTTTTCTGTGTCTAGTACCCAGTTTCAACTGCATTTGGTACGTGGACCCTTTTCCTCATGCTTTTAATGAGAGTCACGAGGCAGCTAGTTGTCATAGTACAACTTCATCCGACTCCCATTCACCAAACCTTTCTTCCATTCTCCATTCAAAGTATTCAACTGTGTAGCTCCTCCTTTTGTAACATAGGCAACCTCATATGGTCTGAGCCAATGTGTTATGAACTTCCCAAGATGCTTCATGAACTTACTGTCATACACCAGTACCAGATCACCTTGCTTAAATTCCTTCTTCTTGATGTGTCTATCATGGTAGGCCTTCTCTCTTTACTTTTGAACCCGCTGGTGAAATCTTGCAATGAATCGGTCTTCTTCTAGTTCGACCAACTGCACAATCCTCTCTTGAACAAGACCAATGTCATCCATATCTGTAAAGGAAATGATTCTTAAGCTTGGTACCAAGTATTCCATTGGGACAACGGCTTCGACACCATAAACCAACTTAAAAAGGGTCTACCTTGTTAGCTTCTTGCAAGTGGTTCTATAGGCCCATAACACGGTTGGTACTCTTAAATCCCAATCATCCATGTTCACACTGCAAATCTTCGTCAGTGTTGTCTCCAAGATTTTTTTGAATTCTTCAACTGTCCCATTTGCTTATGGATGGTAAGGTGTGCTCTTTTGATGATGAACCTCAAATTCCTCTGTCAAGGCTTCAATGGTCTTATTGATTAAATGTGTTCCTTGATCGCTCATAAGGATCTTTGGGCATCCAAACTTGGTTATGATGTCATCAAATATGAAGCACGTAGTTGTAGTGGCACTACAGTCCTTAGCAGCTCTTGCTTCGGCCCATCTGGTCAAGTACTATGTCGCAATGATTATGTACCTTGCTCCTGTGTGCTTCCCTGGTGGGTTGATAGGCCCCACGAAGTCAATGTCCCATTTTTCAAATGCTTGTAGGGTCAGCTGTGGTGCTAACGACATTTCATCTCTTCTATATGGTTTCCCGACTCTTTGGCATACATCGCAGGCTCTGTAATAGTCCTTAGCATCTCTGTGTAGGGTAGGCCACCAAAGGCCAGCTCTAAGAACCTTCTTTGTTGTTTATTTCCCTACGTAGTTTCCTCCTGTGATTCCTTCATGATCTTCGATGAGGATCAATGGTCACTCTGTCTCCATAACACACCTCCTCAATATCTCATCAGGTCCCATCTTGTATATTTGTCCATCTATAAGTGAAATAATGCAGCGTGCACTACTAGATGTTTCTTCTGGGTGATTGTATATTCACTAGGTGCCACTCCTGTTGACAGGAATTGGACTATTTCTGCAAAGTGGTCAACAATATTTCTAATGGCTAGCAGCTGTGCATCCGACAATGTATCCTCCAAACTAGTAGTCTCTTCTCCATGTTCCAACCTCGACAAGTGGTCAAGACCTTTATTCATTCTTTATGGCTTAACCATGATCTCAAAATCATACTCCTCAAATAGTAGAATCCATCTGCATATTCTCCCCCCCAACACTGGCTTGTTGACTAGGTATTTTAGTGCGGAGTTATCAATGAACATTTTAAAATGTCCTCCTAACAAGTAGTGGCGAAAATTTTGTAGCGCATACACCATGGCTAACCCTTCTCTCTCAGTGGTGGTGTAATTAATCTCAATTGTTGATAGATTTTTGCTAGCAAAGGCTAACGGGTGGTCGATGTCTCCTGTTCTTGGTTGTGCTAACACAACTCCTAATGAAATGGAAGATGCATTGACATGCACATGAAACTCCTTACTCCAATCTGGGAAAACCAGAATAGGCGCAGTAACCATTTTCTGTTTCATCATGTCGAAGCTTTGTTGGCATTCTTCTGTCCAATGAAATTGACAATATTTCTTCAAAATATTCTCCATGGGTGTTGTAATTTGTGCATAGTCTTTAATGAATTTCCTGTAATATCCAGTATGTCCCAGTGTAATGCACAACTTTTTTACTGAAGTAGGAGGGGGCAGATAACTATAATGGAAATTTTGGATGGATCTACCAGCAATCCCTGCTTGCATACAATATGACCTAACAACACTCCAAATGGTGAAAAGAAGATGCATTTCTGCAGGTTCAGGGAAATCTGACACTACATGCACTTATCCAACATTAGTCTTAATCATTCGATATGATTTTTCAATAAACTGAAGACAGTCCAATCATCAAAATAGGCTTCTATAAATTTATGTAGAAACTCCTTGAATACTTCGACCACCACCCTGGAAAATATGGCTGGGGCATTCTTCAATCAAAATGGCATCATTGTATACTGGTAGGATCCCCATTCTGTTGCAAATTCCTTTTTATGGCGATCTTCCTTGGCAATCCTAATCTGATGGTATCCCGAAAATCCATCTGTAAAAGAATATACCTCATGGCCTCCTACATTATCTAACACTTCGTCAGTGAATGGCGTAGGGAAGGGGTCATGTAAATAGGCATCATTCAACTTCCTGAGATCTACACAGATCTGATCTCTCATGTCTTATTTTCATGTACCACCATAGCGATAATCCATTCTGATTCTTCAACAGGTTCTATAATACCTGCTTCCAGCATTCTGTCAAGATCAATTTTCACTTTCTCCTTATAATTAGGGTTCAATCTATAGGGTATCTTTTTGACTGGTCTTGCATCTAGTTTCAAAGGGATCCTCATCTCTCCTGTAGGCCCTTTAATGCCCCTCATATGAGTGAACTTGGTTGGAAACAAGTCCTGATATTCGTGTAGCAATTCTGTGATCTTGTCAACAGTGGAAGCATCCCAATAATCTCCAACATTGGCAAGATTCGGTGTTTTTTCTATTCCAATATTAACTTTCTTGATCTTGATCGGTTGTCCAATAAATGGTAGTTCAACTCCCGGTCCTTCCATATCATCTCTCTGGCCTTCTGTTTATGTGATGTCCACCTTCCTAAGATCATCGTCTTTGTCGCTATTGATGTTGTAACAACCTTGCAGTTTCTGTAGGGGCACAGTCCATTCGTACTATTCTTGTTCCAAAGGGAGGCTAGGGTCCTCCTCAAATACTTTCTATCTTACAATCTGCAATACTTGATCTACTGAAGGATATTGACTTTCAAATAAAAATGTAGTGACAAAGTTTTGAGTCATACCTTCCCAATATTTAGTGATGAGGTGCAGTTTTGCTTGAAGGTACCAGTTAATAGGGGTTGTGTCCAGTGTGTTAATAAACTTGTGCACCCACTGCTCTGGAGGAATGTTTCTCCATTCTTCCTCACAACTTCGCACATGATATTTTGGGCAGCTTCGACCTGTGTATCTAACTTCGCAGCTTTCTACTTGCTCTAAGAACCGCGTTTTCATCAAAGCATGACATCGTACCTAGTCTGTAATGTTGTTCTTATGTGTCCCCCACCATCTCGCTGGAGTTGATTTCAAGGCCTCATCCATTTCCAACAATATTTTTTGTATTGGTACACTTTCCTCAAAGTCTGACAAGAAGGTTTCTAAAGGATCCAGACCATCAAAGGTGGGCAAGTTACTTACTGTTGTGTCGATCCAGTGAACTTCTCTGGTTACTCTAGCACAACTCCTCGTAGATAATTTGTACATTTTGTTATTCCAGTTCTCAAGTACTTTTTTTGAATATAATGAACATGCGTTGTCACTTCACCAACTCAAATTTCCATCAGCCGTAGGATTAATGTAATCCTAATGTCTAGCTGTTAATTTGTATATGTTTTCTAGTTCATATGCGTGGTCTTCTTCTCTGATGGGTTCTGTGTATCGATGACCTTCATAGGGATATAAAGGTGCAATGACCCTAAGGCCATCTCCTTCAAATGTCATTTTTCTTTTCTTTAAATCAACCACAATGGAATTATTGAAAGCCCAATCAATTCATAACAACGCAGGGTAAGGACAACTATCATCAACTATCTCAATCACCTCAAAATCTACAAACGTCCTTACTTCATCGATGTCCATAGGGACATGTTCCAATCTTCCAAAGGGGATTACAGCTTGCTAGTTAGCCATCCTAAGCCTGTTAGGATAATAGATCAACTTAGGTTTTCCCATCAGTGCCCAGGTTTTCTTCATCATGACATTGACCTCTGACCCTAAGTTGAGGACCACATAGTCTATATCATATTCTCCAATCTGAGCATTCAGGTGTAGTTCCTTATTTGTCCTTATCTTCTTGGATATTTGATGTACTAATTTATTTAGTAAAGGATATACCCTTCATATCTCATACTATCAGACCAAATTATGTAGTTCTTGTATAGTTTTCTCATCTTTAATCAGCTCTATAAACATATACAAGAAACTGACAAGTTTACTTGCCTCTTTTCCATCTTCGGGCGAAGCAGACTAATCAAATTCCAGAGGCATTCCATATTATATTACTTTTGGTCATGTCTTTGATGAAGAACCTTGGTCTCCCCTAAATTCACTTCTCGCTTCCTTGAACATTTGTTTTTCTTTCTTTGCATCAAACCTTTGTGTCTTCTCTGCAGCTTTCCTGACTCCTGATTCTTCTATAGTTTTTCCTTGGGTCATTCTGTCTTTTCCTCTAATATCACCTCCTCAAGTGATAACAATGACTCTAGGATCTTCTCCGTGAGTTTCTTCTTTGATTAATTGTATTTTCGGGTTCTTCTGAGGTCCTTGTCTCTCCTGAAGTTTAGCCAGCAATGTTGGACATTCCTCGATAACATGATCGAAGGAATTGCAATAGTTGGAAGTGGTACAAGGGTTCTGACAGTCCCTTTCCAAGTGTCATGGTTGTGCACAGTTATAATATATTATCTATCCTCGACCTCAACCCATACCTCATCCTCATCCTCTTCCTCGAAATCCACCACGAGCGTTGAAGTTTCCTCTACCTAGGGAATTATATTGTGTAGTGTTTCCTTCTTGTTGTACTTCGCCTTGAATCTTGTATATGTCTCTGGACCTTTAATGCATGAGCTCATAGGACCTACAATCCCTATCATCATGCCCCACCAACTTGCAGAATGTGCAATACAAATTTGTGGGTGTTTGAACATATTTTTGCATGTAATAACACTCACTAGGGTGATGTCTATTTCTACATATCTCGCACCAGGGTAGGGTAACTTGCTTCAAAGGGCTCAGGGCTCCACAGGCCAAGTATTCATGGAATAGGGGACAATTCTCCTTTTCATGGCCTTTTGATTTGCATGTGACACACCAGATGTCTTCTCTTTTATATTTTTCTTTGTCTTTCTTCATATCTTTGACCTGTAGAGACAAACTAGTTAGCTGACTAAATATTTGGCTCATACCTAAGATGGATTCTCCCATAGGGGTTGATTCTAACTTCATGGAAATTTATAGTACCTTAGCCTGCGAAGAAATCTTCTGTTGCATCAGAGGAACTCTGATGTGTGGTAAGAGAGCATCAATGAACCATTCTTTGTTCTGCTCATCTGGAATCTAAAAAGTCAACCAGCCTGTTAAGGTCTTGAACCTTTGATCGAATTCCCAAACAGGTTCAGCTATCTTCTTCTTGATCTCTTTTAGATATGTAATAAATTGTGACTCCGACTTGGGTTTCTTGAACTCTGCAATCGATGTCTTCTTAATCTCATTCAATGACTTAAGCTATGAAAGTCCCTGGACAAGCTTCATGTACCAGCTTAGTGCGCGATCTCTTAGGGTAGTACTGAACTGAGCTCTTTTAACAGCTTCGTCGGTGACATTATTAATATTCTATACAGATTCACATAGGAACCAGTGTTGATCAGGATCTTTAGATCCATCTCCCTTAAAAATAGGGAGAATCATCTCATTTTCCATAGAGCTTCCTAGGTTTCTTGTCTGAGTATATGCTGAACTTCTAGTAATAGTACTTTGAGGACTCTGATGACTTTGACTGTTTTGATTTCTTAGTGCTTCTGAAACAACATGAGGAGTAATATTACTTACTTCAATAGTATGCGCAGTTCCTTAAGCTTCTAATTCTTCCCGATGATGTTCTTCGGTCTTTTCTTCTCTCGGTCCAATGGATCCTGTCTATTCTTTGCTCAATATCTCTTCCTCTTCTCCACTATAGAATCCTTCTTCCTACAGAAGAGTTTCTTGATCTCGCTCAAACAAGTTCTCCAAGGGAACTTCTATGAATATCCTTCCATTGTGCATATGTCTGATCTCAGTGTTGCTGTCGCTGTCTGAGTTCTTGAACATTAGCTTTTTCGGATCCGACCAACTACTGTATCTTCAAGATGTTCTTCTCATGCAATAGAATCTTTATTCGCAACATTAGAAAGTGTAAAAAAATGTCTTGGGGTCCCTTAAAGAAATACCTCTCTGCTTGGCTATATGACTCTACTTTGTCAACAACAAGCTTAGTAATATACCCTCCAATGGTGCTATCAAACCAGTGATCTACCGCTCGTGACAGGACATTATCAACTCTCTCAAACTTCTTGGTCACAGCCAACATCCAAACCACAGGAGGTCTAGATATGATCTCAAACTGGGTATTCTCTAACCTAGCTAACCACTCGTATATCTCCTTATGAATTCCTCCAAATAAAATCTCGTGTATATCGGTAAGGATATACCTTCCTAACCAGTCTTTTGTGATAAGATTAGGGTTCTTGATCTAGGCTTCAGTGAAGTCCTTTTCTTGATATTCTATCCACTTTTGAATCTCTATCTTTGATGGAAACCACTTTGACATTCCCTCAAGAAGATTTTTGTCCCGACAACAGAACCATTTGTTGGCACAGGGGAAGACCCGATGTTCAGCTCCAAGAGCGCACAAACAAGACCTAACTACTGGCCCTTTCAGCAGCACTTGCGAGGCAGATTCAGTCACACCGGAAAAAGTTATGAGGGGGTTGCAGGACAAAGATGTCTACACCAAAGGGAATATGAAGTGGATCGAATACAAGAATAACACAACATTTATATATCACTTACCATCTCAGATCTACTCCACACTACTATCTATCAGATCTAACACAATAATGCGAATAAAAGTATATCAAATGACAAAGAATGGAGCATCAATCACACACACAACACAATATATACGTGGTTCACCATATCTCTAGGGCTACATCCACAGAACTATGCTTTATAATATATTGAGATGAAGCATACATTTCTTGTTTGTTCACTTAGCTAGTAGATATTATTTCTTCTCCTCTTTGTCTCTCTTTCTCCCCTTTCTGTGCACCCAGATGTAGGATTGATCTTCGCACCCAGCTGAAGATATTATAGTACAAACTTCTCTCACACTACAAGAGTTCTCTCTCAATAGCAATCTCTCCTCATAACATAATCATATATCTCTATCAACAACCTATCCTAGGTCCTTTTGATATCTATTTATACATTAAAATAACTCACCAATAGCCTTAGGTCGAGACCTAAGTGTCAAAACCCTAGCTACCAAAACCCTAGGTGTCTAAAACCCTAGGGAAACTTGACCCGTATTTTCAGGGCTTCACCAACCTGTCTTTCCTTCCTTTTCGCACGATGCTCCAAAGCATCTAGTGGTAGCTTTTTCCTCTTGATCAGTTGTCCAAAATCCATATTCCTTTATGATCTGTCATCCTCGCTCTCCTCTTCCAACTTCTTTATTCATCTTACCTTGCTTTGTCTTTTCTTCTCTTTTGGTTACTTCGACCCAGTAAAAGTTAGTGTGTCTTCTGTGCAGTTTGTGTTTTTCCTTTTCTACCTTGATCTTTGCTTGCTTCCACAACCAAGGGCCAACAAGCAGTCACTGGTGTCTGATATTAAAGCTTCCAAGTCAGAGGAAGATTCCGAGTCTGAATCAAATCTAGAAGGAGGGAAGTGGATTATCGATGTCGGACCTAGTGCCACATTTTCTACCACCAAAGTTCAACCAAGTGAACCAAAATAACCAAAGGAAGGGGAACTCCTATTTCACTCACATATGTGGGTAAATGGGGAACCACTTCATTTCATTGTCTATAGTGGTATTTAGAAGAACCTTTTCTTAGCATAGGTTATCAAGCAGTTGGACCTACTGATGACACTGCACCTACAACCCTACACCATTGGTTGGCTTGCCAAGGAAGAGATCTACGAATCAGCCAACATTTTAGTCTTCCCTACGACATCAAGCCCTTCAAAGATTAGGTATTGTATGATATTTATCCCCTTGAATTTTGTGATGTTCTTTTAGGACAACCATATTTGTGGAAGTGACATGTTGTTTATGAGTATAGACCTCACAATGTTATTATTACTTTTGGTATAAAATTGTACAGCATACCATAAGTAGCACCACCTACTGTTATTTCTTTAATCGCTTCTAAGAAATACAGTATGGTCATTTCACAGACTGAGAAGTTCATCTTCTTTGTGATCCATGCTCATAGTAAGAAGAAGGTCCCCACCACATCCACGACCTCTACATAGAGCCTCTCTTTGTAGCAGAAGAAAGTGGACATAATCATGGAAGAGTATATAGACATATTCTCCTCACCCACAGGGGTACCGACACACTTCCAAGTCAAGAATCCAATTGATCAAGCCCTTGGGGCACCTCTACCTAATGGAACAATTTATCATCACTCGCTCATGGAAAATGATGAAATCAAGCATCAGATCCAATATATAATTCAAAAGGGGCACATCAGACCCAACTCCTCCCCTTGTAGAAGCCCGCTTGTTCTAGTGCAGAAGAAAGCTGGGACTTAGCGGCTATGCATTGATTACATAACATTAAACAAAAGCATAGTCAGGAACCGGTACCCAAATATCCCGAAATGATGACCTTATTGACCAACTCAAGGGGGCCAAGTTTTTCAAAAATATTGACCTAAAGTATGGCCACCACTAGGTTCCCATCGAACCAACTGATGTATGGAAGACAACTTTCAAATCTAAAGAAGGTCTCTTCGATTGGGTGGTCATGCCCTTTTGCCTAAAAAATGCACCAACAACTTTCATGAGGTTGATGGATGATGTATTGAGACCCTTCACCAACTCTTTTGTGGTGGTATATCTTGATGACATCCTCATATTCAAGAGAAATTGGTAGGAACACATGCAACATATTCAACATGTTTTGAGCACTGTACAACAACACAAGATATATGCCAACTTGGAAAAATGATCTTTTGGTATGAACATGGTCCAATATTTAGGTTGTATTGTTGATGAACATGGGGTACATGTTGATCCAGCTAGGATGGAAGTCATTCGTAACTAGCCAGCCCTGACCACACTAACCAAGCTTCAGAGCTTCTTGGGACTTGCCAAATTCTACCAACGGTTTGTGTTGGGATTCTCCCATATTGCATGGACCCTCATCCAAGTGATGAAGGGTAGTGGAAAGGAAAATTTCGCATGGGGGAAGGCACAACAATGATATTTTTATGATCTGAAGCATTTCTTATGCTCAACTCTAGTACTCTCCTTACCTTATCTGCAACAATCATTCAAGATTAAGACTGATGCATATGACTATGTTGTAGGCACAATTCCCACTTATCATGGTCATCCAATAGCATACCATAGTGAGACACTCTCAGATATGGTCCAGAAATACCCCACGTATCACAAGGAAATGTATTCCATTGTACAAGCCTGTCATTAATGGAAACATTAAATTCTGGGAAAGGAGAAAGTCATCCAGATTGATCACAAGCCTTTGTAGTTCATACATACATAGGGAAAGTTGCAGAACAAATGCCATCAAAAGTGGTGAACATACCTGTAGCATCTCCATCTCAACATCAATTATAAGATAGGGTGAACAAATTATGTCGTTGACTACCTCAATCAACCTCCCGTGGTTACACTCACTGTTCTCGGTCAATCTGTCAGCAGATGAGAAAAATAGAGACCGCTCTGCATGCCTTGCAGGGTTCACCAAGGCAGAACATCTATAGCAGCAAGAGTGTTAATAGAAAGCAGAAAAACAAAACAGAAAACAATCTAATCTAACAGCTGTGAAGCAAATAACGATTCGGAAATAAACAGGAATATCAAACATGAGACAAGGAAGTCCACAATGGTTCCAGGCTTGATCTATTAGGGGAAACTAGAGTACACGCTGAGGGCAGAGATAAGGATTCCCTCTCCCTCCAATAGAAGGTCCTTCGAATCTCTCAAGATTGTGCTTTCCTTACAAAACAAGTAGAACTGAAATGAAACGGTGAAAGAACTCTGAATTAGGCTATAGACTGATGGCTTGTTAAAAGGACTGAGCTCTGAATCTGGACAGCGTAACTTTGCATGGAATTCTCTGCTGAAACAACGAGCCTTCACTGCTATTTATAACATTTTCCAGGCGGTCACGTAACTAGCTTCCGGTGTAAAC
>SNQJ01S0157590.1:0-22124 GCA_010110895.2 Picea sitchensis
CAACTTTAGTTCAAAGAACGCTTTCATATTTCTTTTGTAGTAATGCTCGGAAAAATATTTCTCTTGGAAATATTATTTTAACTACCTCAATGAGATCCTCTTCTCATCGAGGTTCTTGGCTTGCAAGTGGTATGTAGAAATTCTAGCTTTTACCCAGGAGGAGTAATCATGCAGCTGGAAATATTTCTTCATTTCCAACAGTCATGCCTCAGCCTCTTCTCCTTTATAATGCTCACCATTGAATGTAGGTAGCTTGATCTTCCTGAGCTCACCTTGCAAGATGTCTTCCTCAGGCCTTCTTCTTTTCCTATGAACAAGAAACACACTGGGGTTTCTCCCTGGCCCCAAACTTGCACAAGTTATTATGGTATATTTCCTTGGAGAATGATGGCACCTACTCATGATTCTTGATTTCCTATCATTTCCATGTTCAGCTCCTTTGCTTTGGGATCTAGATGTTGAAACTTGTATGGAACTAGATTCTTGCTTTGTGTCAGAATCCTTGTTGATTTTTTTATGCAACATGTTTAATCTCTTAAGTATATCCTCCTAATCCTTCATAATTCTTTCATTATCATCTATATAGCTCTTCACTTCCCTGTGTAGGCTTATCATAGTGACAGGATGATGCCTATCTCTTCTTCCATTTGAATATGTCTCAACATTCCCCATGCTGACATGTAAACCTATGACCTCTTCCTCATGGTTTTAATATCCCCAGTCATCTTCCATAATCCCATTCCTCATATAAGAACCAAATTTTCTTTCATGTACCTCTAATTCTGCAAGAAATGTGCATGCAATAATTATTGTTAGAAACATGCATAGCATAAAACATTCCATCCATTAGAATACAAGTTATTTATTCATCAATTTATGGAGTACATAAACCACGAAATCAAAATTATGATTCCTTATATGCATTCCTCTCTAAAACAACTTTCCAATCACTGTACTCATGCTTCAATCCAAGTTCTGAGCGAAAAGTTACAACAATTACATGTTGTAATTTCTGCTCTTTTATTGCTATAAAAATATATTTGTTAATTTCAAAGACGTTTTATTGCCCAGATAAAATTTATGGGTTCACAGATGTCTTCTACTCCTCAATACCTTTCCAACGGATTTTCGTTTTCTCAAATTTGGGATCTGAGATGAAAGTTATGGTTCGAAGAAGTTTAGGTTGTTTTACCCAAATTACCCTTGTATGCTACATGTGTTTTATTTCTCTTAAAGCACATTTTTAGGTACCCATAACCAAAATATGACTCCATCATTGACTTCTATGGGTTATAATATTTCCATCAACTTCTCTTGTACCCCAAACGGACTTCTTAGCATGGAGTTATGCCTTCTGGAAGTAAAACCGGTGCCAAAACTTTACCCTCACTGTTTTGGTTGTAACTTTCTCATTCGAGATCTATTTTGTGAACCATTTAGATCATTAGATAGCTCTCTCCAAGTTATTTTATTTGAGAAATGATAAAGTGTACAAGGTTTTTATTGGTTAAAAACGTCATTTAGGGCCTCAAAAATGCCCTCCAAGTTAATGACCTTCAAAAACCACAAAAAATTGCATAAAATTGATTGTTTCACTATGTTAAAAACCCTTTAAATCTTACTTGTTTATCTCAAATCAAGAGAAATAGAAATCGTTGATCTGAATCTATCGGTCATTGAAGATTGGCATCCTCTTTGGGCACACAAGATGTTTTCCCCAAATTGTCGATTTAACCGTCGGTCATCGACCCATTTGCCCAACAATCGATTTGCAATAAAATTCCAAACCTGCCAACTCAACCATTCATCATAGGTTGTCGGTGATCCTGATTGATTGACGAACACCTATCAAATTCTATCGACACCTGAACATCTATCATCAGTCGATTCTTGGCTGACGTGGAAACTCTTGACATGGCATGACATGTGGATACTGATGTGGCATGCCATGTGGATGATGATGTCATCATTCATTTTTCCTTCGTCGATGATCAACCACTTATCTTGGATGACCCAAACACCTCCTCAAATCATTCGACGCCCACCCATCAGTACAGTAATGATCAACGACTTCTCTTTCTTGATTTAAAACACTTCGTCGAATCAGTTGACACCCGACCACCAACCCATTAGCTATCGGCGATCGAAAACACATCGGTGGATTTGACCAACCCCCAACCGTTAGGAATCAACGGTCAGAGATGTCTTATGGCCGACCAACCTCTTCTCTTAACTTGTCGATTTGAACATCGATGAAATTTGCTGGCAATATTCATTACTTAAAAACATTTCGACCAAAACTCTGATTGATCTAAACCGTCGATCTACCACTCAAAACTTATCGTGCCCATTGATCGTATCAACTTTGCTCAAATATTTCGACCCCCATCCATTGATCGTCGGCCTTTACCATTTTCTCTTCATGAATTTCCAACACTTCACCAAACTCGTCGATCTAACCATTGGTCATCAACGGATTCTATTGTTGAGACTCACACTTAGAAAATTTTGACAAAAATCCAGGTATATCTGGGTCGTCGATCTAATTTGTTTTACAACCCCTAAAATGAATGATGGTCATTGATTTACCCAACCTTTCAAACAGAAAAAACCTTATGAAATTTTAAATTTATCAAGGTGAATCTTAGTCGTTGATCTTGAGATCAAATGTGATCTTGGTCGTCAATTCACCAAACTTCCTGCAACTCTACAAGCGGCCATTAAAACTTGAATTTCAACCATTCCAGTTCAAATTTTGATTTGTAAATTTACCGCTTGGCTCCATGGAACCTCTTAAAAAGTATGGAGTCATTCAAACTCAAATTTGTCCCATGGATTTGGGGATTTCTCTCTAAATTCTCTGTTTTTCCCAAAATCCGTCATAGACAAAATCTGCAATAGCAAATTTCAGCAATTCGCTCTCGTTCGAGCTCATACAAGCCTAGTGTTTGAACCAGGGGTCTTATACCATAATGTAATGTCCCCCATCCCAACCAAGGGACATTATGATGCATAATACACACAAAAATGAAATTTATATTTATGCTAACTAATTTAATTCTTTTACTGCTAGCTAATTTCCTATAGCTTTCAGATACGAATTAAAAAATATTTAGCTATTGTCTATAACCACGAAATAGATGCATCTACAACATATAAAAATAACAGGAATGCAACTTAATCATTCACACAACAACATATTAATCATTCTCAAATGCACATAGTTCATGCATGGCAAATAAACTCATGAAATAACTCAGCAACAAGGTAAAACACTTATCTTTTAATCATGTTGTGCAATCAGCTGCTTGGGATGGATGTTCCACCCAACCATAGAATTGTTGTTCCAAATCTCAAAATCAAATCACCACTGAGTTGAGGCTAGTAATCCACAAAAGAGGGTGGTCTCTCACAGTCCACTCATGGTTCATAAACTCATGACCCACTGATATCTTCCTATAGTTATCCTGATTTTCCACCAGCTCTCTTCCTTTTGACCTGTCCAAACCAAGGAATGTACCCCTTCAATGATCTCAATCCCTTGGGAGTTTCATTCATTTATTAGGGTCTCTCTGGAATAGGTATCTAGGAATCTCTCAGTTGGGAACTCAAGGGAACCTGTTGCTAGGAAAACTACCAGCAAAACACAGGAAACACTTGTTGTTTTAGTGCAACTTTCCTGGGAATGCACTCTTCAATCCTGACAACATGGCTCTTCAGTTTCCAGCTCCAATTATGCTCCAATATTCTCCATCTTTCTCTAGAATTATCCCTCCATGGTTGCACCAAATCCAAGCTCTCTTTCTTGTTCTCTACTTTATTCTCATGCACAAAACTTGACTAACTAAAATTTTTGTCCCAACCCATATGTATTTTCTCTCTTTGGCTTGCCTTGATTAACTCACACTCTTCCCCAAGATGATTGTACTCAACCCCCATGTTCCCAATAACTATGGGATGTGACTACTCACACCCACCCTCTTACATTCATTAAATGATTGTATTTCGAAACACTAAATCAGAAATTTGAAAGTTCATATACAAATAAAAAAATTAGGAAAATGGATTGAATTAATATACATGGGTAACTCCCCCTTGGACCCCTCTTAGACATTATCCTAGACACTCCCCTCTCTTGTGGATTAATTCAACCCCCATCTCTTGTCCATGTCCCCTGAGCACCTGGTATCACATTTTATTATTAAAACATGGAAATACAATTTGCATATTACATAGTTTAGTCATAGCCACATATTATATCTACATTAAACATTAACTACACTAGGGATTATATTGGGGATGTTACACTCATGGATTTTACTGAAGAAGAACTGAAACAATGGCTTGTTATGTTTTTCAGTGACAATGAAGAGAACTTCTCAGCCATCGAACAACTACAAATGGAAGGAAAAGAAATGGAGGAAGAGATTTTTGTGCTTCAAGAAAGAAATCACCATCCCACCCATGAAAAATGATATTGATAACTAGTTAAAGAATGCCTTGCAACAGATTATTAACCTAGAATAGCCACCACAAATAGTTTCTTCAACAAAATCCCAAAGAAAAAAATGTTATGAAAGAAGGTACATATAAAGAAGGGACAAACCAAACTAACATAATACTCACTTCTTGGTAAGTAGTATATTGTTTGCATTTGCTTTTGCCATCCTTTTATTTTCCTGACATGGTAATTGGTCACAATTGTTTGTTGTATGTCCTTTGCACACTTAACACTACTTTCTAACCATCTTTCTCTCTTTCTTCCATGTCTTTCTTATATTTATTGGTCCACGAGAGCCCCAATCCGAGTACATTTCGACAAACACATTTACTTCTTATAGAAATTATTTAAAAGACAATTGTATATTTTTTCAACTTGTCGGAGAACTTTTTAGAATAGATGGCTAGTGATTTTCCAGGCTTTGAGTTTAAAACCGAATTTTCAAGTCTACTTTCACTCTTTGTGATTTTTCATTGAAACGTCATGTTAAGTTTTGTGCATATGTGATACTTTACTTGTATTATGGGAAATGTTATTTTGACTTTTAGATTTTTTTCACATGCATAATGTAAAAAACAAGTGCGTTATTTTTTTTTTCTTTCCAAAGAACTATTTTCACATAGATGGTGATTGGTTTTCAACCCTTTGAGTTTTAAACTGAAAATTCAATTCTATGTTCATTGTGTATCATTTTTCAATGAAATATCATGAAATATCATGTTGAATTCTTTGCATATGTGGATATTTACTTTCTTTCTGCAAAATGCTATTTTGACCTTTATGCTATCATTTGTAAATTTTAGAGCATATTGTGAATACTGAATAGAATATAGTCATGTCCTTTATCATATCTTGTTTATTTGTGAATGTTTAGTTAAGAAACCAACTACATTGTCAGGTTTTGTTTCAGTTGTTTATGGTCAAAATTTATGTTGCTCGATTTAAATTGCATAAAAATTGCAAAAGCATCTTCCCTGCTCCATTGAACATTGTCTACAGGACCAACACTTTCTTGCACAATTTCTTTTTCCATTTGTGTTATTTACAAAACCAGTTTTCCTATTAAGTTGGAACATCAACAATTCCTTTTCTCTTGCACTGTATTTGATATGTTCAGTTTTTTGTGCAATGTATTTTCTAGCCTTTGGTTGAAAAAAGACTTTTCCTATTAAGCTAGAAGTTTGAAAACACTGATTCTTTTGGACTATGTTTCATGTCTTTGGTCATATGCGCATTGTCTTTTCTGAACTTTAGAAAAAAAAAATCATACCAGTAATAATTTCTTGATGTGTTGCTCCCAATTTCAATGATCTGCACAAGCAACATATATATATATATATATATATTAACTAGGGGAATCGGTAACAAGGGCAGTATCGTACTCACGTGACACGGGGTTGAATCCTACCAGCTGCCTTATAACCCATAGGGAGAAATCGCACCACCCGTAAACATGTCCTCCACTTAAATCGAGGTGAGAATCGACCTTGAGGCTTCCTTTTACATATTTCCTTTCATTTACACGGCACTTGCCAATCGGTCTACACCCCTGCGGGCACAAGCAACATATATTGTAGAGGGAAGTCAATCAGATATGTTTTCCACATATCATAAGTTGTGCACAGTTTGCATTGTCTTGCACAAATCCTAGCTTCAATGCACCTCACGTTGCTTATGGCACATCCTGGGTTCGGGCACTCTCCTATGCGTCTTCGCATCTTCATCTCTTCAATCTCTGTACAAAATTTTATGGTAGATGTTTTTACATAGTTATACGATAAATTCCATGTCTTGTGCAGACAACTACATGGCCTTTTCTTCTCATGCACATGCACATAATATCCTCCCCACACTTTACATAGCTTTGAGATAATTGTGGCATCAACACACTTTACATTGCTTCTGGCACATCTTGGCCACCTCATATTTTTTTTTCTAAGTTTTATGCTATGTGTTTCTATTTTTTTTCCTTTTTTACATAGTCCAATGCTAAATCTGATATTATGTGCATAGAACTTTACCTACTTTTCTTCTCACACATGCTATCCTCCACACAGTTTACATTGCTTTTAGCCAATGTTGGCATCCACAAAGTTTACATTTCTCCCGACACATCCTAGCCTCTACATACTGGTTTTTACTAAGTCATGTGCTATTCTCCGTGCACTTTTCAATCATTTTTCTATGCGAAGAATCCACAATTCCATCGTTGTCCTTTATATCCGCACACATTTACTTCCACATAATAGAAACAGTCGAACTGAATATTTGGTTATGCTATTATTTCTTTTCGATCCTCTTGTTTTCCTCACACAGTTATAGCATCTTGCAATAAATATGATATAATATTTATAATATTCTTCAAATGCATACTCAACGACTATATTAGAAATCAATTGCAAATATAAAACATCAAGCCAATTAACTATTTCCCAAATTAAACTCGACAACCTATAATGCAAACTTGTTCCAACTTTTGTAATTGTCACTCCTTATCCTAACTTCCAAACACTTTACATTGGTTATTGCATATGCTAACCTCACCACTCAACATGTCACATACTTATATTGCTTCCTGCATATGCTAACCCCCCATTCAACCCTTAACTTACTTAGTTACTAAGTTTTTATCCACATTGAACATTTACTATTTAATTACTAAGTTTTACTTGACACTAAAAATTTAGTAAGCTTTACTTTACATTAAAAAATTTACCATCTTTCATATTGTTACAAACTTTTGTACTAAATTTGTTTAGTACAAACACTTTACATTGCTTCCCACATATGCAAATATTATCGTTGAACATTACACTTTTTACTGACTTCTAACTGCAAAGCTTCAACAATTTCATGGCTCTCCTTTATATCTACACACATTTACATGCCAACAATAGACAAGAAAACCAAATATTTAGCTATTTTATCATTTCACTTTTTTGCTCTTTGCATATGCTAGTCTGGTGCATTTTTTTTGTTGATTTCATTGTCTTATCAAATTCAAATTATGAATTATATTTATTTATAACATTTTTTTGTTTGTATTGAAAATGTGTCGACTTTGTCAATCGATTTCATTAGATGTAGCTATCCATAAATATGATGCTTCCCTTCATTCATAGATCCCTCTTGTCTCAATAGACAGTAGTGATATACATGTGTGGAGGTGCGAAAGCTATATGTGTACAGACTATATGTCTGTGTTGAAGATGTATTTTATTTACTAAGTGTTCATTGTGCAGGGATATACCTGTGCGGAACTGCAGAAGGTATGTCTATGTAAACTATATGTCTATGTTGGAAATGTATAATTAACTTTTATTTTTAAAATATGTCTAAACATAAAAATCATTGTGTTAAGCATATGCATATTCATAACAATATTCTATTATTGATAATATTGATAACTATTAGGCTAAGTATTCAGTGTGTGGACATATACTTATGCAGAGCTATAGAAGTTATATGAGTGTGGAATATATGTTTGTGTTGAATATGTATTTTATTTACTAAGTATTCATTGTGCATGGATATACTTTTCCGAAGGTACAAAAGCTATAGGTGTGTGGATTATATGTCTTTGTTGAAGATGTATTTTATTTACTAAGTCTTCATTGTGCGGGGATATACCTATGCGGAGTTGCGGAAGGTATATTTGTGCGTGTTATATGTCTATGCTAAAGATATTTAGGTATTTGTCGCATCAGTATGACTATAACAATCAATTTTGCATTGACCAAACATTTCATGTTTTTTTCTATAGTTTAACTTTGTTGCAAGCAATCAATTTTTTTTCCTAGCTTCTCATTGATCTTTCAAAACAAAATCTTATTGTCGGACTGACGAGAGGAATTTAAAATGAAATTTAATTGCACATGTTTAGTGAATTGTAGGAAAAGGGGCATGTATGGGTATGGAACTGATGAATGTATGAGAATTTAATAAGCAATTTAATTATGCAACTATAATAGTGGATGGTTGGAGCAAGTGCCTTTATAGGTGCACAATGGGTACATTTACAAGCCCTGACATTATGATGCACGGGTATGGAACAAGTGTATTTTATTTACTAAGTGTTCATTGTCCTAAATATGTTTAATTAACTTTTATTAAATTAATAAATAATTATTAATCTTGTAATTATTTGTATAGGACTATACTAAAAAAAATTAAAATCGGTTTTACACCAACTAATAGACATCATTATCAAATACTATGAACTATTAAATTTATCCTATATGGGCATATACCAATGTAGATGTGTGGAAGCTATATGTGTGTGCACTATATGTCTATGCTTAATATGTATTTTATTTACTAAGTGTGTGTTGTACAGGGATATACCTATGTGGAGGTGTGAAAGGTATATTTTTCCAAACTATATGTTTGTTCTCAAGATGTATAATTAACTTTTATTAAATAATAATTAACATTTATTTTTAATATATGTATACACGTAAAAAACATTTTGTTAAGCATATGCATATGCATAACAATATTCTATTATTGATCACATTGATAATTATTAAACTAAGTGTTCATTGTGAAGGGATATACCTATGCGGAGGTGCAGAGGCTATATGTGTGTAGACACTTTGCATTGGTTCCATCCATCCCAACCTCCAAACATTTTACATTTCTTCATGCATATGCTAACCTACCATTTAACAACTTACTTATTTACATTGCTTACAACATATGCTAACCTCCCCATTGAACACTTCACTTATTTACTAAGTTTTACTCTACATTGAACACTTTATATTTTAGTTAATTTTTACAAAATTTTATGCTAAATGGTTTTAATCCAAACACTTTACATTGCTTCTTGCATATGCTAACCTCCCCATTGAAAATTTCACTTATTTACTAAGTTTTACTCCACATTGAACAAATTGTTTTTTTTCTTATTTTTACAAAGTTTTATGCTAATTGTTCTTACTTGTTTTTACTTTATTCTTATCATTGTCCTCTTTGCATAAATAATAATGTTATTTTTCTTTATTATATGAATTATGTTTTGACAAATACTATTCATTATCTATGCATTTAGTCACATTAAGTCTCATTGTTTAGAATATATTTCCCACTAGGCAGGGATTGTGCTTCCATGTAGCCCTTGTTTCTGATCGATTCATTTTGCACTTTAGAAAGGACATATACCTAGCAACATACACCAAACCACATATTAAGAGGTTATGCTAGTGACTAGTATAAGTCAGAAATAACAACCAAAATAGAAAAAAACCCTAATGTTTTCTAACACTTCAATTTTTTTCCATAAATAATTTAAAAGGTAATGAAAGCATTTTGAAATTGTTTTACCAATGGTTGTCATCTTAATTATCAAACTATCACCAATGATACTTTCAATTTCTCAATTTAACGTTTATATACAACTTAAAAAAAACAAGTCACAATTATAAGAAATGTTGTATTAAGTTCTTATTGGTTAAAATGATAGTGTCATGGAGGGACATTCCTTAATGTTATATTTAGGTTATTCTTGGATAACATGCTAGTGTCATGGAGGGACATTCCTTAATGTTATATTTAGGTTATTCTTGGATAACATGCTAGTGTCATGGAGGAGAATTCCTCAACCATAGTGTCATAGTCCATAGTATTTCTTTTCTCTTTTTCTTCCAAATTTTTATCGAGCTCTAAAATACAATGTTTCGAAGTTGATATAATCTTAGGAAATGACAACTCCCATTCCCCAAACCATTTTTCTAATGGTATTTTCCTTTTCCCTTTTAAAATTTTTCATATTCGTTTTCTTCTGACACCCTCAAGAAGGGATACTAAGAAAATATAAATTTGCAAGTGAGGGAGAGTCCTATTTCAATGGTGGTTTAGAATTATCCCCAACCCCATCATCGAGTATAATAGGTTCATATAAAATATCAATAGGATCTAATTCATGCATTATCCACTAGAACTGAGGTATCTTGTTTCTTAATTGCTTCCACTAATTCCTTCGAATGAGTGGGTTCACACTTTCTTTTCTTTTTACTCTAGGAAGCATTTTCCTCAAGCAATAAATTGCATGGTGACCTTGCTCGATGCAATCCCTACTACAAAAATCTATAATCTCATATGATCCAGGTGGATATTGGTGGCCACCCACCTATTCCAACTGGCTCCTCTTGTCATTTTTTAGTGCGGCACGTTCTTTTGTAATTATTAGTAATTGAGGGTTCTACACTTTTGGGGATGTATGAAGCCCTAAACATCTTCCGGGTGGATACTGGTGGCCTCCAACCTAATCCAACTAACTTATTTTGTATTTTTTCATGTCATCACACCTTGTTGTAATTCCAGGGTCGTTTTGGGGCCCTGAATAGTGTTTTTTTTTCTCTCCACAATAAAACTATAGACAGAGTCAGATTTTGACGACGTAATGTGTATTTCTCAAAAATATGTTTCTAACAAGCTATCACATGCCTAAAATGGAGATCGTATGCAAAATTTACAAACTTTGGAAGTTAATGTACTAACTTACCCAAACGGGGTCCACATGACTTTTGGTGTTTCATCTCCTAGGGCTAGGTTTTTAGATGTCTAGGGTTTTCGTATTCATGTTTATCATAAAAAGGTCTTTAGAGCCTCATTGTAATCATATACTGGCGAATGAGCATAGCCGTCACATCTCTTATCATAGATAAATCTTCCACCATTATAGCAAGTCTTGCACTCTATATTTTTACAGTCTCTTTACAATTCTTTCATTAATAGAAATCAAGTATTTCTTTATTTCTCTGTTTCTGGAAATTTTCATGAGTACTTCATTATAATTACTCTTCTCTCATTTCGTTCTGAAAATAATCTGGATCATTGGTATTAGAGTTGTTGGAGTTACTTCACAAACACCTAGGATTTATTTTTCCTAAGGTTTTTCCTTGTTTATTAGTCATTATTTAGTCTCCTATATTTTAGGAAGAATGTTCCTCAAGGGAGAATATTCTCTTCAGTTTTCACTTCAATTTGATCAGTTGAGTGGAGTCTAGATGCTACATTGGTATTATCACCATGCAACATTGGGATCATCACCATATAATGTGCATTTTCCTTGGGATCATCACCATACTAGTGCATTACCCATGATTCCCTGATCTCCTCCTCACTTCGCTATGTTAAAGTCAATTAACTGAAGACTAATAGACTAGTTAACTCAACTAGGTTGCAGTTCACTCCTGTAACTTCCCGAGAGACTAAACAAGGTGGAAGTTTACTCCCATAATTGTCGGTGTGTGTCCAGATCACTCTAGACCACCACTATGGTGCATTGGATTCTCCTCCAATGAACATTTTTTGAGTTATACAGAGTGTATCATGTGTAAATTACTCATTATTCATTTGGTTAATGAGAATTCTTCCATTCTTTATCTCTTGCTTCTTCTTTCTCAATTTCTCTCTGCAAATGTGTGTGTTATTTTCTAGATAGAACTATTCTATGTAGTTTCAACACATTTACATGGTATCAGAGCCAATGGACTGTTAAGAAAAAGACACACTGAATTATTTTTGCAGGTACCAAAGATTGAAGACAACAAAAAAATGGAATTCCCAAAAGAATTCATTCTTACACACCTTACAATTACTTTGCATGGAAGGAGAGGATGATCATGCATATTTGAAGCAAATGATTGTATAGGTTAACCATGAACATAGAGACATAACCAACATCATCCATAGAAAAATCCAAGTATCTAAATCGAATGGATGAAGTATTCGGAAAAATTTGCAGTCTCATTTCTCCTGATATCCTTTTTCACATATCTTCTTGTAAAACTTCCAATGAAGCATTGACCACCATGGAAGGTCTCTTTGGAAAACATGATGATATGAGGGGACACATGCTCGAGGTGGAATTTTCAATATCAGATCCAAAAATCTTCGAAAGACTCCAAGATTTCTTTACAAAATTTAAGGATTTACTGTCGCAACTCAAGGCTTGCAGGGTTGATAAATCTAAGGAGAAGAAACAAATGGTTCTCACAATTCTCTCCAAACTTGGTCCTGAATTCTCAATGTTCATATCCACATTCCATTCAGTCAAATTCACCTCTGGAGCCACCTGGAAGATGCCTTCTCTTGAGGAATTTATCAAATCCCTAACACAAGAACAGACCAAGCTCATCAACATGGGAAAAATCAAAGGCCCAAAGGCGCATGCACTTACTGTGAAAGATGGAAGTGGTCATCAATATCATAAATCTAACTATAAAGACAAAATTAAATCACATGCAAATCCGAATAAGGAAGGATACTCAAAACCCTTCACCGATGCCTCCAGATCCAAAGGTGGAAAGGGAAGAAAAGGGCATAAATACACATACTACCATAGAGGATTCCATCTAGAATCCACATGCATGTAGAAAAAAATAGATCTAGTGACTCAAATACTTCAAAAAAATAACCTTGGAGATCGCATCCTCGAGGGTGACAAGAAGAAGAAGCCATAAGATCAGAATCCCAAGAATGGAAATTCTAGCCATGCTTTGATTGCCATCAACTCCTCTCTTGATGCTTAGACAACTCTGATCTTCTTCTTTTCAAGTCAACTCTCCAGTCGAGGTCACCAAAAAAGGAAGGATTGAACTCACCAACAGAAGCTTTGAGAATGTGTTGCACGTTCCCAAACTTTCCTTCAATCTTATCTCCGTGTATCAGATGAAAAATTCCATCACCAAAAATAAATTCATATTCACACATGATGCAGTGGACATCTATGCCATGCAAACCAATTCTAGGTTTGCTACCAATGAGGTAAATCATCAATCTAGATTGTATACATTTTTTGAATTTATTGAACCAGATTTTGCTTTACTACTTACCTATGCTGATGAAAGTAGTAGGATATGGCACGAAAGGTTTGGGAATTTAAATTTCAGATATATGCAACAACTTAGCAAGCAAGGATTGGTTGATGGTCTACCAGAAATCCATTTCTCCAAAGGAATCTGTGAGGGATTTGTTCTTGGAAAACACCCTCAAGAGAAATTCGACAAAGGAAAGACTAGAGAGCTTCCTCTCCTTTAAATATGATCCATAGTGACCTCATGGGACCTTTTCCACATCCATCAATCAGAAAATCAAGGTACATTATGATTTTTGTTGATGATTTCTCACGCTTCACATGGATTTTCTTTCTCAGGAAAAAATCATAGGTCTTTCAACACCTCAAAGATTTCAAAGCCCTGGTTGAGACACAGTCAGGAAATAAAATCAAAGTCCTTTGAATTGATAATGAAGGAGATTATGTCAACCATGAGATCCATAATCGCTTTCATGAGGCAAGGATTTAGTTGCAGCACACAGTTCCTTATACTTCACAGAAAAACAGAATTATTCAGTGGAAAAACAGATCTCTAAAACAGATGGAATCTTGCATGCTACATGCAAAGTCACTTCCACAGAGATTATGGGCTGAGGAACTTAATTGTGCAACCTACATCCAATACCAATCTCCCCATATATCTATCAAGGATAATACCCCCTACGAGGCTTGGAGCGGCCTCAAACCAGAATTCACCCACTTTCGCATTTTCAGTTCATGTGCATGGGCCCGAATTCCCTCTGAAAAGAGGAAGGCACTTAATCTGCAGAGAACAGAGTGTATTTTTGTTGGATACCCCGATGGTGTGAAGGGATATAGACTCATTGATATTTCCTCGTACCGTCTCATCATTGAGCGTAGTGTGAAATTCGAAGAAAGTGTCTCGCATGTACCTCAGTAGCCACATGCAGACAACTTTGTTCTTCCACCTATCAAAGATGATGAGAATGCACATGTCAACTCTTCTTTAGATGAGAGTTATGATTCAAAGGATTCATATGATCCTAATACATATTTAATATAGTTATGTGTAGAGTCAGTGCATCCATATGTAGATGCAGAGCTAGAGTAGAGGCCCAAGTGGGCCCAGACTACACTTCAGGATACAAAGTATCTTTTTGGTGATCCAGCTGATACTAGGAGGACTCGATCTGATTTCGAGGAGCCTCCTCTTACACTCACTTGCACTATACCATTTCCACTTAGACATATTTTCTTGGTTCAGTATTCAGATCCACAGTCTTATGGTGAGGCTGTTGGAAATCCCTTTTTGGAATCTACAATGCAGGAGGAGTAAAACTCTCTCCTAGAGAACCATACTTGGGATCTAGTTCCCCTTCCTTCTAGAAAGAAACTTTTCATATGCAGATGGGTCTATAGGACCAATAGTACAGTGGATGGACATATTAGCAGATACAAATCCAGGCTAGTTTCCAAAGGATTTCAGCAGGTGCATGGCATTGACTATGTTGAGACCTTCGCTCCAGTAGAGAATATGGATTCCATATGTTTGGCACTTTCCATTGCGGAAAACAAGGTATGGGAAGTCCATAATATGGACGTTAAGAATGCATTTCTTCACAGTGATCTCTCTAAGGAGATCTATATGGATCAACCCCGGGGATTTATGCAGGATCCATCTTTGGTCTGTCAACTGAAGAAGTCTCTTTATGGCCTCAAGCAAGCTTTGAGGGCATGGTATTCCAAAATGGACTCCTACCTGTTGTCAGAAAACTCTGTATTTTGTAAATCAGACCCAAATGTTTACATGCTTAGGATGGTTGATTCACTTCTACTCTTAGTTATGTATGTTGATTATTTGTTGATCACTGGTTTCTCGACTTCAACGATTGTTTCATTCAAGAGGATTCTACATGATAGGTTCTTGATGATGGACATGGGTATGCTACACTTCTTCCTTGGACTTGAGATCATTCAGTATACATCAGGCATCAAACTGTCTCAGGCTAAGTATGCTCGAGATCTCCTTAAGATATTTCACATGATAGATTGCAAGTCTTCTCCCACTACTTTCCTATCAGGAGTCAAACTTGAGGATGGTGGGGACACTCCACTGGTTGATAGCACACTGTATAGATATCTAGTGGGGATCTTGTTGTATCTCACACACTCCAGACTAGACCTCTCCTATGCAGTTGGTGAAGTCTCCAAGTTCATGCAGGAGCTGCATGAGCTAAACTAGAAGGCTACAAAGCATATCCTTCGATGCGTATAGGGAACCATCACATTTGGGATTCATTATGTAGCAGACTCTACATTGGACCTCATCGGGTTCACTGATTCTAAATGGGATGGAAATAACACTGATCACAAATCCACATATGGTTACTCACTCAGTATTGGTTCCAGGCCTATTTTTTGGTCAAGAAAGAAGCAGGTTGCTATTGATCTATATTCAGTCAAGGAAGAGTACAGAGGCATAGTTAACATAACCATTCAGGCTATGTGGCTACAACATTTTCTCACTGAGTTGGGAATTCAGTTTCATCGGTCAATCGTCATCTAGTGTGACAACCAGAGCACTCTAATGTTCTGCAGAGATCCATCTCAGAGGAAACGGATGAAGCACATCAATATCCACATGCACTACATCCGAGACTTAGTACATGAGGGGATCATCGACCTACAGTTTTTTCCTTTAGCAGAACAGATTGTAGACATATTCACCAAGACCTTCACTGATCAGAAGTTCCATTCTCTGCGAAGTCATCTTGGAGTGAAGGACACAGTTTCCTAGCAACTATCAATTCTTATTTTTACATACATTATACCTTGAGGGGGGGGGGTTTCCCATGAGTTTTTCCCTCTTTCCTCACTTTATTTTAGTGTATCTTTTGTATTTCGGTACCTAACATGGCCTCGTTGTCAGGACCCGTTCTTTATTTTCACCATAGTGATGTTCAGGGGGGGTGTTGGAGTTACTTCACACACAACTAGGATTTATTTTTCCTTAGGTTTTTCCTTGTTTATTAGTCATTATTCAGTCTCCTATATTTTAGGAAGAATATTCCTCTAGGGAGAATATTCTCTTCATTTTTAACTTCAGTTTGATTAGTTGAGAGGAGTATAGATGCTACATTGGTATTGTCACCATGCAACATTGGGATCATCACCAGCTAATGCACATTGTCCTTGGGATCATCACCGGACTAGTGCATTACCCATGATTCCCCTATCTCCTCCTCACTTCACTTTGTTTCAGTCAGTTAACTGAAGACTGATAGACTAGTTAACTCAGCTAGGTGGCAGTTCACTCCCGTAACTTCCCAAGAGACTAGACTAGGTGGTAGTTTACTCCCGCAACTGTTGGTGTGTGTCCAAATCAATCTAGACCATCACTATGGAACATTATATTCTCCTATAGTGCACATTGGTTGAGTTATATAGAGTATATCATGTGTAAATTATTCATTATTCATTTGGTTAATGAGAATTCTTCCATTCTTCCTCTCTTTCTTCTTCTTTCTCAATTTCTCTCTGCAAATGTGTGTGTTATTTTCTAGCTAGATCTATTCTGTGCAGGTTCAACACATTTACAAGAGCAGGCTTCTCTTGATCGTTTTTTTTTTTCATGCATGTCCCCAACGAGGTTTGAGTATGTCCAATTGGGTCATGATCTTGTCTCTCTTGAGGAAAATCACTCTCGTACACCCAAGAAACCCTCAATGGTGGTAGAAAATAAAAATGGTAGAGAAGAAGATTCTATTAACCTATTGCTTGAGTAATATCTCACACGACAGAGGGACTAAATGATGGGGAATTTTTCACACATCCTTCAAATCCTTTTGATAGAAACATGCGTATCTTCATCAAGAAACCATTTTGGAGGAACCGCTCTCTTCAAGGTACAAGTTAATTTTGATATTCCTATATTTGAAGGTCAGATAGATGCAGATGCCCTAAAAAAATGGTTAAATCTATTAGAAGTTTATTTCTCTGTTCAAAAAAATTTTGACAAGGAAAATATCACCTTATCACTCCTCAAGGCTCTCCCCCATGTCAAATATTGGTGAGAAAATTATTGGGAGCAAATTTCCACAGAGGAATTTAGAATATATGGGATCGAGCCCACTTGGGATTTTTTTGTGGATGCAATCAAAGAACAGTACTATCATGTTGATAATTATGAATACCAATACATGAGATGGACCACACTATGGAAAGAGAAAATCCAAATAGTGTTGGAGTTCAAAAATACTTTCCATACCTTGCACACCAAGATGGGTATCAAAGACTCCAAGCAACATCTAGTTCTGAAATACTGTGGGGCTCTACATAGGTACATCCAAACTAAAATGGATTTCCTAAACATATCATCATTGGGAGATGCCTATCAATATGCTATCAAAATTGAGGAGAAATTTAGGCACCAGAACAAATGGGAATTCGCATCTGAAAATATGAAACAACCAAAGAATGGTCAATATGGCCCTAACCAACAACCTCTAGAAAACCAGTCCAAGACATAGGAAAAAAGGGGCAAATTAAAGATGAAGAATGACACTAGGAAGTGGTGTGACTTCCACAAAATCCCTTGGAACAACACCGATGAATGTCACTCGAAACAGTCATTGGTGTCAAAGGTCAAAGACACGAAACCAAACCCTTATTCGGAATCTGATCCAAAAAATATTGAAAATAGACAAATCATCTACACAGACCCCACTGCTACTATCACGACCACAACAATTCAACTAGAATAACCAATAGATCTTGAAGAGGGGGAGAACCTCTTCCATTCACAAATGTGGGTGAAGGGGACCCCATTTCATTTCATTGTTGATAACGACAGAAAGAAGAACATCATCTCAGCTAAGGTCATCAAATAGTTGGGGTTGTCGACAACACCACACCCGTAGCCATACAACACCAGGTGGCTTCACTAGGGACAAAATATTCGTGTCAACCAACAGTGTCACCTATCCTATGGCATCCATCCCTTCAAGGATGAGGTAGTGTGTGATGTTTCCCCTCTTGATGTCTGTGATGTTGTTTTTGGCCAACCATATATGTGGAAACGTCATTTTTTCTATGAGTCAAAACCCTGTAGTGTCATTATTACTCTGGGAGGTCAGCTCTACAGGATACTAGAGGTAGTTCTGACCACTGCTCCACCAAAAGAGTGTTTCAAGGTAATATCTCATACTGAAAAATTCATCATATTCATAGTCTATTCAAAGGATGCAGAGAAAGCGACTACAACCACTACAGCCTCAACACCTTATATCCAGCAAAAACATATTGTCGAAGAGAAAGAATATATTGTTTCTTCACCTACAATGGTGCCTACACAATGCCCCATCAAACCTAGAGACAACATATTGGTGGAACAGATTCAACCCCTCTAGCAACAGGTTTGTGACAGTCTTCCACAAGCCAAGTAGCACAAATTCTCCAATAAGGCATGCAGCTCACCAAGTTTCAGATTCAAAAAATTATTTCCCCTCTTCTATGGGAACTCAACGCAATGGAGACCATTGCTTCCTAAGGGGGGAGGATTGATCTAGGTGGATATTGGTGGCCACCCACCTGTTCCAACTAGCTCCTCTTGTCATTTTTTAGTGCAACACATTCTTCTGTACTTCTTTGTAATTGTGGTTTCTACACTTCTGAGGTTTTTTTAATCCCTACACATCTTCCAGGTGGATATGGTGGCCTCCCACCTAATCCAACTAGATTATTTTGTATGTTTTCATGTCAACACACCTTGTTGTACTTCCAGGGCCATTTTGGGGCCCTAAACAGTGTTTTTTGGCTCACCACAGTCAATTATAGATGAAGTTAGAGTTTGACGATGTAATGTGCAGTTCTCTAAAAGACCTTTCCAGCGAGTTATCACGTGCATAAAACAAAGATCATATGCAAAACTTATGACCCCGAGAAGTTAATGTACTAACTTACCCAAACGGGGCCCACATGACTTTTGGTGTTTCATCTCCTAGGGTTAGGCTTTTGGATGTATAGGATTTTGAAATTCATGTTTATCATAAAAATGCCTTCAGAGCCTCATTATAATCATCTTCTAGTGAATGAGCATAGCCGTCACATCTCTTCTAAGAGATAAAGCTGCCACCATTCTAGAGAGTCTTACACTCTGTATTTTTACAGTCTCTTTACAATTCTTTCATTAATAGAAATCAAGTATTGTTGTATTTCTCTGTTTCTGGAAATTTTCATGAGTACTTCATTAGAATTACTCTACTTTCATTTCGTTTCGAAAATAATATGGATCATCATAGTACAATACTTGAAACTTGACTCAATGATCATTCTTTGAGAGGATTTCTTCAAGGAGACCCTTGTTTAAATTAACATTGATGAAGATTAAAACAGTGATAGAGTTTGAATTGGGGCCAATCAAAGAGCTCAAGGTAATGACCTTGCCGAGTGTATTACCAATGACCATCAAAGACTTTTTATTCCAAAATTCTAAAGGGGGACTAGGAAGTTTCACCCAAATTGAAACAAACTGTTGAAAGTGATTCAAAATGTACATGAAGTCGAGGGCCTATTTCCTCAAAGAGAGACTTTATTTGCCCATGAACCATTGTTTTTCTTCACAAGAAACAAATGCATCCATATTTATGAAAATTTTTAGAGCTGATCAATCTAAATTAGTGAGGAAAGCACCTGAAGTATTAGAGATCCAATATTGGAGGTGTTTCTACTTTGGCCATTAACCATTGAATATGTGTATCAACAAGTGAGCCAAGAAGTATTTATCTTCCACTTAACCAAAGGGGTAGGAGGATATAACTTCAAATCCATAACAAAAGAAACATTCTTAACACAATGATAACATTAAGGTCTTAGATAAGAGCACACAATATTTAGAGGAGAAACCCTTCCCATGTACAGATTCATGAGAGATTCATTTAGCACAAATTAACCAATCACACTATGTATAGAGTCGTAAGAGGTTCCTTTAGAAAAAAATAACTAATCACATTGTCCACAAAATATTTTCTTTGATAAAAATCCATGTCATTATGTAGATTCATCCAATTTTTGCAACCTCTATCACCCACTTCTTCAACCTCTTCCATTCTTTCCTTTCCTATTCTATTATTCTCATAATTCCATTGTTATCATCCTTAATATTTCCCCACACTCATCATGATTCCATATTACTATCGTTGTATTTGACTTTCACATTTGAAATCGTAACCAATTACCATAATAAACACTTGTGAAAGATCATAGTCGACTCCTATATCTATCCTTGATGTCTTTTGTGTTTACAAGATAATTAGTTTAAAATTGTTCTACAAAATGTGAATAATAATTTCGCCAAAATGCTCACCTCCCATTCACCCTTTACCCACTATTTATTTAAAAAGCAAGGTGTAGAAACTATTATAAATTGCTAGTAAATTTATAGTACTCCTCAATATGCATATTCTTCAAATATGATAATTCTCCAATAGTCTTGTTGATATCAGTTCAAAGTTCAAACACAATACACTTGTAACTTCCCCATTATAATCCCCACTTTAATTAACACATAATGTAGATATGATATGTGGTTGTGGCCAAGCGATGTAATATGTGAATTGTATATCTAAATTTAATAAATAAAATGTAATATCATCTCTTAGGGGACATGGACGAAGTAATGGGGGCTATGTTTTCACAAGTGAGGGGTCCAAGGGGGAATTATCCATGTCTATTAATTCAAACCCACTTCCTAAAATTATCATTGGTGTTTGAACTTTATAATTTCTTATTGGGTGTTCCCAAAGCCAATCATTGAATACATGCAAGAGGGTGGGTGTGAGAAGTCACATCCCATAGTTATTGAGAGCATGGGGATAAAGTACTATCAGTTTGGGGATGAGTGTAAGTCAATAAAAACAACAAAAGGAGAGGAAATTTGTATGGAAAGAGTAGGCAGTTTTTACAGGCAGATTTTGAAGAGACAACAACAAAAGCAGAGGAAAATTGTATGGCCAAGGGGGGAAGTTTTAGAGAGTCATGTTTTTGTATGGGAAGGTAGAGACAACAATAAAGGAGTGTGCACTGAATATGGACAAACAATGGAGGGAGAATCCTGGAGCATTTATGAAGATGGAGACTAAAGAAGCAAGTTGTCAAGCTTGCATAAGAACCAGGTTGTCAGGCTTGGAGAGTGAACTCTTGTGAGAGTTGCACTATAACAACAAGCATGTTGTTATTTTTTTCATGGTATTTTTCCTAGTAGTGATTTTCCCTTAAGTTCCCAACATTAATATTCATGGTTACATGTGCCATATAGACCTTGATAAATGAATGGGATGATCGAGGGACTGAAAGCAGTGAAGGGGTACATTCCTTGGGTTGGGTTGAGAGGAAGAGGGATGGAGGAAATTCGGGATAGTTGAAGGAGACTACTAGTGGTTTATGGGATTATTTGAGTTGCGAGTGGATAGTGAAATACACCCTCTTTTTTGGATTCCTAGTCCCATCTCGAGGGTGACTTGCTATTGATATATAGAACAACAATTCTATTGTTGAGTGGAACATTCATCCCAAGCAGTCAATGGCACAATTGTTTAGAAAGATAAGTGTTTTATCCATTTTTGTATCGCATTATGAGTTTTAATTGTTGTGCATTAACTATATGTATGATAATGATTTACATGTTATTGTGATTAATTTATTAGTTGTATTCATATTTATTTAGAATATTGTAGATGCATTAATTAATGGTATCAGAAAATGGTTAAATCTGTGTGTTTTCCTATAGTTGGTAACCTATAGGATACATTAGCAGATTTTTTT
>SNQJ01S0157592.1:0-22124 GCA_010110895.2 Picea sitchensis
CATCTTGTACTTGAACATTTAAGTGGGGTAAAAGGAGGTTTCCCCCTCGAAGAGGCTTATTATCTGAAATTATCTCTTTTTCAAGGCGTTGAGTACTTTTCCTTAGGTTTTTATATGCTATATTGATGTTTGGTTCTTAACAGGTTATTTGAGAAAGGGTCTGGACAAGGAGAGCTTGGTGAAGCTGCTGCACTACATCCATGGTTGTAAGTAACACTTTGTTCTCATCAATATAAATTCAATGCTTGGTTTGTTTCTTTCAAACTTGTACTTGTTCCATATAAGTTTGTCTACAGTAGATGGATCTATGTTTTAGCTAATCTCAATAGAGTAGGAAGTCTTTTGTACTTTTGTTTGTCTTGCAGGACCTACCAAGGAGCTCAAGATCGAAGCTCATCCTGGACCTTGCAAAGTAATCAATGCAAAGTTTCCAGGTCCCATCTTTCTTGTGCATGAGTACAATTGGGCTCCTATAGGGTAATGAGCCTGGTCAGACATGCCCCTTTTCGAGAATATCTTGGATCTGACACTTAATTTCCTCATTTTCCATAAGAGAGTGGCGGTATGTTGGCCCATTGGTTAGAGGTTTCTTGGGGGTCAGTTTGATTGAATGCTTGACCTAATAATGAAAAGGTACCCCAATGGGTGAGGATAATATGCAAGTATTCCTCCATGACCTTTTCCACCTGTTTCTGCTATGTGGAAAGTCCCTGTGTAGAGGCCATGGATGTGGCTGTGACCGTATGTTCACTTTGAGAGTGAATCATAAATAAGAAAAATTTCCTAGTATGGGAGATGACCTTCCTGCATTGCTTAACATAGATCAAGGAAATGGTAGTAGGAAGAGCTACCTCTGGTATCATATACAATTGTCTTCTCATTGTAATAATAACATTGTAAATTCTAGACTCATATATAGCATGATGTTTCCACAAGTAAGGTTGGCCTAAAATAACATCAAAAACTTCAAGGGGGGAAATATCACACATTCATCCTTGAAGGGCTTGATTCCATAGGGAAAGAGACATTATTGGTTGATGCAGAGATATATGCCTTGGTGGAGCCACCCGATGGTGTAAGGTTGATGATTTAGGTGGAGATCAGTGGTCACCCAGTTATTCTAACTGGCTCAAAATATTTTTCTGGTAACTTATTATTTTTAGTTGTTTTTTAGTTCCTAAACTTCCAAGGCCATTTTGAGGGCATAAATGAATGTTTTTCAGGATAAATCTTCTTATAATATCTAAAGTCTCTTATTTTTCCCCCAAAATTAATCTCCTGTATGATACATTTCCAACGAGATATCCTGCACCCCAAACAAGGATCACATGCCAAAGTTACACCCCCGAGAAGTTGATACACCAAACTACCCAAAACGGGGTCCACAAAACTGTTGGCTTTTCATTTTCTGGGGTTAGGGTTTTGAATTTTCTTTATGGTAAACAGGCCTTTGGAGCCTCATTGTAAATTCATCTTCTTGCGAATGTGAGTAGTGAACACATCTCTTCTTAGAGATAAGCTGCCACCAATCTAGCGAGTCTTTCACTCTATATTTTTACAGTCTTTGTACATTTTCGCTCATTAATAGAAAATTGTGTATTACTGTATCTATGTGTTTATGGTTTCATCTCTGATACATTTCTTTTATATTATTGGATATCTGAGATATCTCTGTACATTTATTTATTATATCTCTTCTCTCATTTCATGCCGAAAATAATCTGGATCAGTTGAGAATGTGGTGTTGTCGGTAGGTCCAACCACTTGGTGACCTCTACTAAGATGAGGTTATTTTAACTTCCATTATAAAAAATGAAGTGAAATGAAGTACCATTCACCCATATCTGTGAGTGGAAAATGTGCTCACCTTCCTCCAGTTCTTTGAGTTCACTTGGCTGGACCTTGGTGGTAGCGATAGCGGCATTGGGTTCCTTATCAATGATCGACTTCCCCTTCTTTGGTTCTAATTCTGAGTTGGAACCCGCATCTGACTTCGAGGATTTCAGTTTGGCCACCAACGAATTCTTCGAGTGAAATTAATTGGTGTCATGTCAGGGAATTTTATGGAATTCACACCACTTTCTAGTGTCTTTCTTCATCTTTCCATTACCCTTCTTTATTGGAGGCTTGGACTGGTTTTCCTACGGTGGTCCATCCTTGATCTATCCTTTGTTCTGTAGGTTGGGGCTGCCTTTTCCCTACTTCTAATTTGAGGAATTCACGGATCCAAACTCTCTCTTATTTTGTTTACATTTCTGCTCAATTTTGACGACATATCGATAAGCCACACCTAGTGATGAGATCTACAGAAACTCCATTTATTTTTGGATGTATCGATGCATACAATCATGGTACTTGAGCATTAGTTTTCATTCAAGGTCTTTGATACCTATATTGGTGCACACGGTATGGACAGAATTTGTGAAATCTGGCACTGTTTGGTCCGTTTCCTATCACAACGTGGTCCATTTTGTATACTGGTCATCATAGATTCCAATAGGGTAATATTGTTACTTAATATCGGCCCTGAAATAAACCAAAGTGGGTACAACTACAAAAAATTCATATTCCTTCATGGCCTTTTTCTCACAATAAATATCCCACCAATACTTGACATGGCGGACAACCTTAAGGAGTGAAAAGGTGATATTTTCTCTATCACAAAAATTATGGACAGAAAAATACCGTTCTATAATAGTCAACCATTTATCTAAAACATATGCATCTATCTGACCTTCAAATATAGGAATATCAAAGCTAACTTGTACCTTGAAGGGGGTGGTGTCTCGAAAGTTGCATCTTGACAAAAATGTGTTGGTCATTGGTAGTTGTCAAAGGATCTGGGAAAAATTATCCATTATCTCATTCTTTTGTCGCACGAGGGATTACTCTAGAAATAGTTTAATAGGATATCCTTATCCATCGTCTCTCTTTTCATCCTCCATGGGAGGCCATCAGGTTTAGTGAGGATGGTCTTGCAAAGGATCAAATAGTTTGAGTCCCAAATCCTTATACCTTAACCTCATTGGGGACATGAACAGAGAAATAGATAAAGAACATACCACTCTAATACCACTAATATGGATTTATAAATGGAATGCAGTTAAATAAAAAGTTATAACAAAAACACAAAGATACAATGAAACTTGAGTTCTATTAGTAAATGAAATGTGTTGAACTGTAAAAATGGAGATGAAGCAAACTTGATTGAATGGTGGTAGCTTATCTCTGAGAAGAGATGTGATGGCTATGTGCATTAAACTAAGTGCATTACTATGAGGTTGAAAATATTTTTTATCATAAAGAAGAAATGAGGAAACCATAAACATAAAAAACCTAACCCTAGGAGATGAAATGCCAAAAGGCTTGTGGGAACCGATGGGGTTAGTTGGTATGCCAACTTTCCGGGGTCGTAAATTTTGTATACGATCTCTGTTGGCACGTTCTATAGCTTGTTGGAAACTTCTAGACAAGAAGTACACATTACATTTGGCCCAAACTATTCCCTTATATTTCTTCTGGGATTTGTTGTGCCCAAAATATTCTATTTAGGGCCTCAAAACAACCCCGAAAGTTCAAGACCCAAAAAAGTGTAGAAAAACTGCCAAAATGAGAAATTGTGCTTTGAGCTAGTTGAATAGGTGGATGGCCACCAATATCCACCTAGATCAATAATTGATTGATTTGGTGTTTCTTTGGATTTATCAGTTGACTCCTTTAATTGAATAAACTTAGGTACAAGTGGACATCGGTGAGTAGAATGACCATAAATTCCACAAAGAGTGAAAGGATGTTTAGCACAAAGATGAGGGTTATTCCCTTGTTTTGCTTGGGAATTATGATCTTGAATTTAGTTCGCAACATTTTGATTTCCTCCAACATTATTGGACTAATGATTTTGGTTACCTTGATTCCCTTGATTATGGTTTTGGTCATTTTGTTTTACTTTCCCTTTATTCTTATTTTGTTTATTCTTATTAATATTTTGGTTTGGGGGGTTAGGATCATTATTCTAAGCATACACATGGCCCTGTGGAGGTGGAACAATTTTACCAACATTGACTAGGCGTTAAGGTAATGCAGTTGGAGCTATTTAGGTTACTTATAGAGGGTGAAGGAAAGGATAATATGGGTTCATGAACACCCCAATACAAGAGGAACTAGTATAAGTATGACCATGCATGCGTTGGTGTGTAGGAGGAATTGAGAAGATGTAATATCTCCTACTTGAGATGTGGAACAATATGTATCTAGTGGAGGATTAGGATAACTATAAGGCATTAGGAGCCACCCTATAGGAGGTGGGGCATAAGGAGAACTAACTCCACCATATGTATTACTATACACATTTGGTCTAGGGAGATAAGAGTATTCATTACTTTTTGAAACAAACCCAATGAAACCATCAATAGTATAGGATTCCCCAGTGTAGACAAGCCACCAGATCAAGAGAGAGGAGAATTACAAAGAATGTTGTAAAAATACCCTAATTGGGAATAAATCAAGTCATACTATTAGGATTTTTGGACGACTTCCTCTTTAGTTTTGGGCATGAACATGGCCACATATCTGGATATATGGGAAAGTAATTACTTCAAGAACAATCCCATCAAGAATGGGTCATTAATTTTAGGCCTTATACAAACCAAATTGCCTACTCCATTCATAGATATTAGTAGTTGTAGTTCGATGAAAGTTGGTAAGTATTTCAATTCCTACATTATTGTGAACTAGTAGTTGAAAAAAGGTCAAGAATACTTTGACAATGGACTCAAATGTTCTATGGGTATTGGAATGTTGATTAATATACCATTTAACAACCACACCTATGTGGGTGAATTGGAACAACCTAAGCCTAATAGAGTTATCCATGATACTATTTGATGAGCACAAAAGGTGAAACAACATGATATTATTAGAGGGGTCCTCTCCGAAATGGCCCTAAACATTAGGGATATTAGAGGTCATCTTGGTTAGCATATATGGCCAAGTAACATAATGTATAATAGGATGATTTATGATTTTGGTTAAGTTGAGGAGATTCAACCCAAGCATATAAGGTAAAGAAGTTTGAGTTTGATTTTGAGGTTCACTTTTAGTTTGATTAGTTTAAGCCATGATGGTAACTAGAGTTACAAATGGAGTAGACATAGGTAAACTAGTCAAACAGAGACTAAATCTAGGTGCACCTGAACTAGATGGACTCAAAGGGGATGAATGTTTTGAATCTAAAGAATATGAGATTTATGAATTTGAATATGATGAGTCTTATGAGGGACTAGGATGCACTATTGGTTCAACTCTAACCTATCGAGAGGGAGACAAAAAATGACTAGGAATTCTTAGGAGGAAGGATTTGGAATCTACGAGATAGTTTCTAATGGGGTGAAATGGTTCCTAGGTGATAATACCCATTGCAATGGTGTAATTAATATACCAAATAATTAGAGTCTCAGGAACAACCAATTAATAAAATAAGTGATCAAAACAAAATATTATGTTCTTAGGTGGTGAGTGAAGGTACTAAAGATATAGTTTTAATTAGGAGAGAAAGGGTGATGAAATCCCAATGGACCATAGAAATATATCTTTGGTGCACTCCCTCCTGTGCGATCCAAATGGGAAATAAGCTACCTCTTCATAGATACATACAAAAAATCACCTTTCCTTCAAGATGAAATCAAATGGTCAGGGGATATTCAACAATGAAAGAGTTGGGAGTCTTAATGAAACCTCTAGTCCCAAACTTGGAATTATTGACTTCAAAGAGTGCACTAGTTGATAAATGGGTCTTGACTGTATTTGATAGAAACAATTTTAAGCTCCCTAATCAATAAACTACTATGTTAAAAATGTAAATGGTTGTGGTGAATTATTTGGATTCCTATCCCCACAACTATATATTAACTACAATATTCTTTTGGCCCTAAGTGGGGATCTAATAAGTTACGTTATATTGTTGATTTTAGGTTGCGATTCGGGTTATGAACCAATCATTTAATTAGGGAATGAAGTATGTGCATTTGTCGTGTAACCAACTTCAAAAGGAAATATGCTTGAAACAAAAATGCTTGAAATACAAGTTGAAATTAAGATAAATAATTAAGAAAAAAACATTTGTTCTTTATCAAAATGAAACTCCTAATAGTAAATGAGTATTTTTGTATTAAAATTAACAAACAAAATTGTACTTAAACCTAGATATGGAATAGGATTTAGATGACTAAATTATTCCAAAATGAAAAGATAAAAGGAAGAATTCAAATACTAGAAACAAGAGGTGATCCTTTCTTTAACTAATTAATTTTCCTTTTGAAATGAAATTATTCTTATAATAACAAGAGAATGAGGATTGAAGGCCAAAAAAGACGTGAAGAGAAATATGGAAGTAGCAAAGGAAAATGCCTCAAACAAAAAACATGCAACTAGGGACAAATACTAAGACAAAAAGGAATCTTTTCTGCATCCAAGATTTCTTTGATTTGAAATCTTATTCAAGTAGCTAATACACTAAGAAAAGGTTATGAAATAAGTATGTTAAATAAGAAAGATGTAATCCAACAAATTAAAATCACATAGTAGGTGTTGGAATTATTGGTCATGTGTTTTCATTGATGGAAACATGAGTCAAACATATACAATAATTAGAGAAAAGGGAAGATCACCTTGGGGAAGAAGCAATTTGTGATCATTATTGATAAAGATATGATCGAAAATGATCCTATGTTCTTAAATATCATGAAAAGTAGCATGCAGAGAATCCACGTACATAGTAATGAAGCACAAGGAATTAATATATCAAGAGGGTTAGCAACTAAAGATCAGTGCATAAAATAATGCACAAACAATTATTCAAAGATCAATAGAAATAGTGATGAACAAATCAGAAAGAAGAGCACTGAACACCCTTAGAACTGTGAGAAAAATCTATTACAGTCGGTCAAAAATATCAACCTTTGATCGAAACCAAGTGGAAGTATATCATAAGTTTCAACACTTCACCACTTCGACGATTACTAGAGACAATGAAGAATCCATGAAATCCCAAAGTCATTAAATAAACACCAACCATTGACTAGGAAGGATCTTTGAATGCGTTCTCAACTGTTAGATCAAGATTTAATTTAGAATTAAATGTTGACCATTGATCTGGAATGGAAATTTTTAACTGTCATATCATACTAAAGGAAATAAGGTGTTCAAGTTTGGCACTGATCACTATGACGATAAGAATTTCAAGAAAAACAAGAATACCCGAACGCTAGAGCCCTAAAGTCCTAAAGTGAATGACGACCATCAGATCTAGGAAATGCATGGTGACCATTGGATGATGATAGGTGATTCCAATGGTTGTCAAATATAGCATTGAATACTCTGGCAAAAAGAAGTCTGAATCATGTAGGAATACCTGAAGTTTGAAGCCCCAAAGTCACGAACTCCCATCGACCATCGGATCAAAGGAAGAGTTGGGAAATCTCACCGAACATTGATAGACATAAAGTGGAATGATAGGGTAAGCCTTGAAAGCCTGAGGTTCAGAAGTAATGCTAACTATCGATCCATTTCAGACCATTGTCAACCATTGGATGAAGTAGTGGAAGGATAGGATAAGAGGGGCCAAAGGAATGAAGTCTCAGAGTAAACAGAGGTCGTCAAGTCAAGATAAGGAAAGACAAAATGGTGGAAAAACATATTCGACACTTCGACGATGATTGAAGTTTGATATGGCACCATGAAGTACTGAATCCATGAAGTGCAAAGCCATGATCTAGGAGGGAGACATGTGGCAGGAGACAAAGATGACATGTGGCCCAATCAGGTGGTAGCAAATGTCAAGGTTGATGTGGCACATAAGGATCTTGAAAGTCATGAATCAAGGTGACATGTGGCACATAGAATTCGGTTCCATGTCATCTTGAATGATGTCATCAAGCCACATCACTTTGGGATGACTAACTTCAGGGATATCCGATCTTTTGTTATCAACTAATCACCGAAGGCCGGGATCATGAAGTAACGTTAATAGTTGATCTAATTAGAGATAATTATCGACCGTTGATCAAACATAGTGGAAGAATAGAGTAAGCATGAGGTGTTAACCGACAACAAATGATCACCATCATTTTATGACTTATTCTATAGGTAACCTCTGGAGGAATTGAACTACTTCATAGTTATAGTAACCTGGAGTCCCAGAGTCACGAATCTATGAAGTTTTATAATAGATAACAACTATCCACCTCAACTGAAGTTTAAGTCAGAGTCGTCGATCATCTAAAAGAAAAAATTCAACGAATGCACAAGGATTAGACCAGACTGTCAATATGAAAACTTTGAGAGTAATGCTAGCCATTGGATTAGCTAACATGAGATGTAACCACTCTAGAAGGTAACAACTCCAGAAGAATGAAAGGATTGCAAAGGCCAAAATCCTGAAGGCTGAAGTAACGGAGAACATGGCTCCAACACCAGTCACGTGATAAGGTAAAAAATATAATAAGGAGAGTAAAGGGGATAGAAGTAAATAATCCCTTGGAAATTTGAATACAGTCTCATGCAGGAGAATAAGGAAGGAAGGATAAAAGCACTAATAGAACAGTGTTTGAAATATATAAGCCAGTGGTTTTGAGCCTATGGTCACAAAGGAAAGCGGGTTGAAGAAATCCTCTTTGCATAATTTGTTTTCTATGAATATTTAGGGGCATGTGAAGTAATTTGACGAGATTAACACCATAACTATATAGAGAGATAGCAAAGCCTCGAATATGATCCGTTCAAGAGCTAGGGATGCAACAAAAGCATGGGAACATTATAAGGGGTCGATACATACATGTGATCAACTCATGTAGATGGAATTTGAATCAAGATTAATCTTCTAATTAATCAAGAAACTTACACAATAAATTATTGAATAAAAGGAGAATATTATCTATGTTAATTGAATAAAAGGAGAATATTATCTATGTTAAACTATGAAGAGATGCAATGGTTCATATCAAAAGACACAATGGTTCAATTCTATACCTATTGAAATACTATATAAACCAGCAGTTGTGGTGAAATATTAGTGCCTTGATTATATATATATATATATATATATATATATATATATATATATATAATGGATTGAATGAAGTTCATTCTATCATGTTGGATCATGTCTACAAGTTGAGTCTTGTACATGAGGGTTGGATTCCCTTACCCCGCATTGATCCTAGATCAATAAGATGGGTCTTGTATCGAGAGTTGGATCTCTCATATTCAGCTGAAGCAGAATATATTAAAGGATTGGTTTTATTCTTGTATTCATCTGCTAAATAAAATAAATAAATATTTTTATGTACTTCATCCAATTTGTGTTGCACATGTTTGTGAATAATTAATTGAGCTGCATATGTCTTATTTAGTTAATTCATTTAATCTATGAAAGTGTTAAAATAAGTCAAAAGTTCCATACAATCGATTCACCCCCTCTCATTGTTAGTGTGTGTCTCAATAATTGGTAATACTCAAAGCAAGTGCCTTCACCACGCTTTAAATACCTGAAGGATTCTCAAGAAATGGCTCGACAAATGTACTCTCGAAAGGTCTCTAATATTGCCCTCTGGTCAATTCCCTTTACCTCAGCAGCATTAGGCTGCAATGTTATTTTATTTATTTCGCTTTAGGAGGCCATTAGTTGTAATTATACCTCCTAGTCTCCCATATACCAAGGAGACATTTCATTTTGAATCATCTTGTTCTGAACATTTAAGGGTAAAGGAGGTTTGCCCCTTGAAGAGGATTATTATCTAAAATTCACTCTTTTTCAAGGTGTTGAGTAATTTTTTGAGGTTTCTCTTCTAAAGTTATATTGATATTTTGCTTATTAAATTACATGGCATCAGCTAGTCAAGGTCTTTGGGGTTCGCTATTAAGCATCCGACACTTGGAACTTCGCTATAACATTGTTTCTGCTAACGTTATAAGGAACCACTTGGAGGATATTTAGTAAATGGATCAAGTTGCACGCTGGATTCAAATTCAAATTCCGAGGCCTTATATATTCTCCTGGCAGATACATCCCTGTGACAAGATGTATTATTCGAATCATCCCTAACTGGCCATTACAAATTCTTTTCGCAAACATGTGGTAACGTTTCAAACCCAAACTATGGAGGATATTCAGCAAATTAGTAAGGTATTCCGTGGTAAAATTTAAGCTTCGGTCATCTTAAACAGATGGCAACTGTAAGATAGGGTATCCTCGACTAGGTATCACTGTTGTTCCAAAACAATCATAACTTCTTCCTAGAGTATTCAAATCGAGTGGGACTAGTTTCATTGGAAATAGTATGGACTTTATTTTCTTTTTTTGTGAGTTTCAGAATTTTATACCCAATTATTTTGTGCGGGCATGTTATACAAGCATCTCAAGGCAAAAATCTAAGTTGTGGGAATACCATAAATCTAATTTGGCACATCCAATTTTGATCAGACCTGCGGGTACCAGTGTAAGGAAAAAAATACCTGAGAACCATAAAATAAAGCCATAACTAGGAATGGTTGAAACTTCAGACAAATTAAAAGAAAGATTGTCTAGCGTGAACCCACCTCAAAATCAAGGGGTTCAAAAGGATACTTGGCCGATGCCACCTAAAGGGAACTTCTACACCAAATAAGATTCCGCATTAAACCCAAATGGACTCTGATGAAGGTGGAAGTTCTAGGGACATAAAATGATTTACAAAAATAAGATAGTAACAAAAAGATGAACTACAAGATGATGGAGGGTTTAAAAAGGGGAGGACGCCAAAGTATTGAAAATTTCATAACAAAGAAGACACCTAAAAGTGAAATGGATCCCATGAAATTCATGATGAGGACACAAGGAAGGTGAATCAAGAATTAGTTTGAAGACCAAATCCACGCCTCCCAATATTGATATGAGGAATTTTATTACAAGGGACCCAATCACATGGATACTCTGGATGGAGAAATTCCATCTCCATAATGTGCCACATACAAAAGGTACATATTGCTTTATATTTAGAACCTAATCAATTTGTAAGGAGGTCGATGGATTTGTTATCACAAATCACTTGTCACTTGAAAATTTTCATGGAAGAAATGATGTGCACACTACTATCAGGATACATGGAGCAATACCTTCTTTAGCCAATTGATAAATCTCAAGAAAAAAGAATTCAGCTACCAAGAACATTGAGAACTTCCCAAAATTGAATATAAAGGTAAACTGATATTCCGTGATGAGCACTTGATTGATGTATTCATAGGAACTTTTAAAGGATAACATTCAACAAGGAGGATCACTTTGGGAACCCAAATCATTGGATAATGCATTAAGGTGGCAAGAAAAGTTGAAAATAAAAATATTATTATGGCTACTAGGAAGGACCACCTAACATCTATAGAGAGAAAATGATCCTTCTTCTAAAAACACTAACCTACAAGGTTGACACCTCAACAATTGGAGGAAATAAAAGCAAAAGGTTTATGCTTTAATTGTGACAACAAGTACTGCAAGAAGGGTGAGAATAAATTATTCTACATAGATGAAGAGGAAGTAGAACAAGAACAAGAACTCATCTCAAGATGAAAACGAGAAGCAATTTCATCCTCGAAGAGTTGACTCACGATATGGTGGTGTAATGCATTGGATGGAATTAGCACTCCCTCAAACCCTCAAGATCTAAGGACACATCAAAAATAAAAGCAATAGTCCCAATTGATTCCTTGGGAATACCATAATTTCATTCACTATAAATTAGCTAAAGCTCAATTGCTTTGTATATCCAAGGCTTTAGTTTCGCTAATGATTGCGATGGAGGAACTATCAATTGCTCGAAAATGCAATAAGTTCAATCTTACTATGGGGAATATAATTAATAGTCCAATGATCAAGTTATACCCATAAGTGGTGCAGATGTTGTACTAGGGAATCCAATGGTTACAATCATTAGAAATCGTTGGCTTTAATTTTCAAGAACTTTTCATGAAATTTTCATTGGAAGGAAAAAAATTGAGTTAAGAGGTATCACAGGAAACCCTGTGAAGGTGATAAGCTCTAATGGCATGAAAAAATTATTGGTAAGGCATCAAGCATGCTATTTCGTAAAACTATGCTCACTAGATGTTCAAACATCTAAGCTTTCATTTATTCCTCAAGATATCCAAAGGATCATTGATAAGCATTCCAAAGTATTTGAGGATATTCCCAAAGGTCTTCCACCCACTCAAATAATGATCATGAATTTCACCTAATTACTAGGAGTGTTCCTCCTAACAACATCAAAGGCTTACATACCCTTATGCCTAGAAGAGGAAATTGAGCGCATGGTTGAAGAAAAATGTTAGGAGAGGTTGGTATTATTAGACCTAGCCAAAGTTCTTACTCTACACCAATGGTAATGGTATTCAAGAAAGATAGCTCATGGCGATGTGTTCCGACATTATAGAGAGATCAACAAGATCAATTATTAAATATAAGTTTTCCATTCTCGCCATTGATGAATGGTTAGATGAACTACATGGAGCAATCTATTTTGTAAAAAATTGGATCTCCATTCAAGGTATCATCGATCAGAATGAAGGAAGAAGATATCTCAAAACAACATTCCAAACTCATGAAGGCCATTATGAATTTTTGGTCATGCCTCTTTGGCCTTACAAATGCACACATCTCCACATTCCGTTGGTTGATGAATTTCATTTTCAAGCCCTTCCTTTGAAAAATTTAGGTATTTTTTAATGATATATGGATCTATAGAAAGTCTTGGGAGGATCATGTGTGACATGTTGACAAGGTGCTACAACCACTAAAGGAGCAACAACTATATGCCAAACCATCCAAATGTTTATTTGGAGTATAGGATAAACGAGCATTTAATTACATCGTGATCTCATGAAGGTACCGGGTAGACCCCAATAAGATTAAGGCCATGATGGACCGGCTTCATCCCCAAACATTGAAGAATATTAGAGGATTTTTAATTTGACAGTTACTACCGGCAAGTTTGTCTCGTAACTATGGAAGAATAAAGCACCTTTAATCCACACTAACTAAGAAGGATGCATTTTCATGGACCTGTGAGGCGCCTAAAGATTTTGAAAACTCTAAGAGGTGATGTAAACCTTGTCTTGACCACTTTAGACTCTCACAAAACCTTTATTGTGGAACGTGATGCCTCAGAAAATGGAACTGGTGTTGTCCTAATGCAATAAGGAAGGCCCCTAGCTTTGAAAGTAGACCACTCAAGGGAAAGGACCCTATACAAACCCATTAAGGAGAAGGAAATGATGGAAATAATTACATGCATTGAAGAAATGGTGTCCTTACCTATTAGGTAGGCATTTCAAGGTCAAACAAATCATGATAGTCTTAAATTCACTTCTTAGAACAAAGACTATCTTAAGAACAACAAAAATGGGTAAACCAAGATATGATATATTGGGTTATGATTTTGAAATCGCCTATAAAAAGGGAAGCAAAATGCTGGAAGATGCACTCTCAAGAAAGGATGAATATAAGGAGGTCTTTCCTCAGGTTATCTCGACCATCCAACCTAATTGGATAATAGAAGAAGGGATGATCAAGATAGCACAAATAAAATCCTCAACATCTTCATCATTCATTCAAAGGTTGCAACAAGATTCTAGTGCATTAGATACATTTAAATGGAAAATGATTCAACTATGGTACAAAGATTGCTTATATTTATGTAAGAACTCCCAAATCAAACAAAAGGTACTATTGGAATTGCACACCTCTCCAGTAGGAGGGCACTCAGGATTTTTGAAAACCTACCATAGAGTCAAGAAGGATTTTTTTTGGGAAGGCCTTAAAACTAATGTTCAAAGGTTTGTGGAAGAATGTTTCGTTTGCCAACAAAATAAGGTGGAAACAATTAAGACCCCAGGTCTTTTACAACCATTATCCATCCCAAGTCAGCACTGGGAGGAGGTTTCCATGGATTTCATCACAGGGTTACCAAAGTCTCTCCACAAATGAAGCTCCCTTATTTGATGGAACATACTACTCTTGATGGAGGTAAGGAATGAAATGGTATCTAAAGTCAAGAGGATATGGTGTTTGGGACTCAGTAGCATCTAAACGTTGGTACTCAACTACCTCAAAGAACAAATACAAAACTGTAAAAGAAGCAAAGAAAAATAATTAAATAACATTAAAGGCAATTGAGAATGGACTGTTAGACCAAGTCAAAGAAAAGATGGGACACTACACCTTTGCTAAAGTACTATGGCTCAAGCTGGATAATTCTTATCAAAATAAAGAAAAAAACAAGGAAATGGAGAATTCCAATTGGTTTATAGAAAAAAAAAAGAAAAAAAAAAATCTAATTAGATTAAAGAACAAAAAAAATAAATGGAGAAATCAAATCAGATTGAAGTACAAAATATAGATAAAGAGAATTCTGATCATAATAAAGAACAAAACACAGAAGAGGACAATTCCATCAAAGAAGTGATGCAAAACCCAATCATCAACATAAAAGACTATTGCATCAAGGAATTGATGAATACCTCAATATTCAGTAAAGAAAAACTGCTATATTTTAAGATTGATTTTATAACTACAATTGAAGTTATTAGTATTGAACCAAGAAATGGTCTATATATTGAATTTACTAAGGATGTTCTTGACCAACTTGAATACATAGTTATGTGCACTTTTGAAGAGTTATAGAAATTTCAAAATAAAGATATGTTTCTACTACAACTATTAGATCAATCTAACCATGAAGAGCATGAACAAAAGATTCAGCTAGAAGACTAAGAAGAATAAATCAAAAGATTGAAGACCAAAGTTGCTAATCTAACAGAAGAAATGGAAGAATTGAAGACACATGGCAATAAAAGAAAAGAAGTACTGGAAGAGACAAAATAAATGGTCATATGTCTAAAAACGCAACTTGAAGAAGCTAAGAAAAATGAAGAAGCCTAGAAGATTCAATTAACTAAAAGAGAATAATCATGTCACGTGTTGGAATTGGAAATTATTAACGTCAAAAAGATAAATGAAAGTACTAGTGCAACTCTAATGACTCAAATTGAATAATCTAAGAAAAATGAAGAAGCACATAAGATCCAATTAACTAAAAAGAAATAATCATGCCACATGTTCGAATTGGAAGCCATCAACCTCAAAAGAATTCAAATAGAAAACAAGGAAGAAATCAAAAGATTGAATAATGAAGTTGTTGATCTAACAAAAGATATAGAAGAGTTAAATACATATGAAAAAACTAATAATTGTAAAGAAGTCTTGGATGATACAGAAGAAATGGTCATCAATCTAAAGACTCAACTTGAAGGAGGTAAGGAAAAAGAATAATCCTTGAAGACTTAGTTGACTAAAAAGGAAGAAACATGTCACATGTGCGAAATGGAAGTTATCAACCTCAAAAAGAATAATGAAAAGACAAAATTAATTGTCAAATTCCATAATAGCTCATCTATCCTAGATAGGATATAGAATAGTAAAAAACCAACTAATGACAAAACCGATCTTGGATAGAATAATAAATAAGAAGGTGGCAAATGGAGCACCATTCAAAAACATGATAAAGGATCATACTCCTAAATAAAAAAGGTACAATCACAAACCTAAAACAAACCATGAACTTTGTCAAGAAAGGAAGCTATAAAAGTTAAAAACAAGAAACATATCAAAATACAAACTTCTCATTTCACAATAGACTCAAGTATGGAAACAACTTCAATGGTTATCGCTTTCCTTGTAATACATTTGGTCACAAAGCATTGGAATGCAAGAGTCCTGAAAATAAAATTTCAGGAAGCTCCAATAACTTAATGAGATGTTGGAGATGGAATTATGTTGGCTACACAACAAAGTTTTGTCATACAATGAGATGTTACAAATGTGATTGGTTTGGTGACAAATCCCAAAATTGCAGAAAATCAAGAAGTTAATCCATGAGAAATAATTCACACAAGTCAGGAAGAAAATCTAATGAAGGTTGGAAGAAAAGAAGAAATGAAATACATCAAAAGAAAAATTTAGAAAAGAAAGATACAACAAACAAAATATCTCATGAAAAGGTATGGAGAAGAAAATCTAAAATAGAAAGCAAGAAAGATGATCTGGCATCTAAAAATGAAGAAATTGATAACAAGAAAATGATGTGTGAAGTTCCTAATAAGGAATGTGAAATTCAGTGATTTGAATATGAAATGGATCAAGAAAAGAGATTTCCTAAAGAAGAAGATGAAACAATAGAAGATCCTAGTGAGATCATGTAGATCAAGAGTACATTAACCAATAAAAGAAAAATACAAACAAAAAATCCCAAAGAAGAAAATGAAGAAGTTTCACTTACATAGAACATTGATGATAATGATGAATCTTCAAATAACATTTTTGATGCCCAGAAGCGCAACATAATACCATTGCCTTTAAATGGGATTCAATACCTTATTATTTATATACATATACATAATAATATACTAAATATGTGGGACCCCCTTGTTTAGATCATGGTGAAAAAAAAACGCTTCTCTGGATTGCGCTCATGACAACTTTACAAAGTATTTTACAGTTTGAGAAAAACAAAAGGAATTCAAATAAATTTTCATATGAAATCAATAATGATAAAGGATGGAAATTTAAAAGATGAAAGAAAGTGACAAGCACTTTAGTTATAACTGTTATACATCTGCTTTTACATATGGTTTAAAATTTGGACTTCAACTCACACTCACATTGGTTATTATATATTGCATTCATGGTATATTTTGTTCATGGTATTGGTTATGTTATGTGAACAATAGCTATGGATTATGTAATTTCTCAAGGTCAATTCAATCCTTGCAAATTGGAACTTGTTAGAAATATGGAACATATTATATGGCGGTGGTGTAAAACTATGGATAAGAGGGTTTTCGTTTCAATTTGGAAAAATGGAAGTGACATGTTTTTTTTTATGGTTGATTAATGCGCTTAATGGGATTTTGGATGCATTCCACCCTAGATTTGGTTGATGGAAATTAAAGAGACGGTGGAGAAGTGACGTGCATTTACTGCATGCCTTTCTTACCCACCTCGAGCTCACCACCCTCACCTTGTCACACATTTTGGTTTCTCTAGTTAGTTTTCCTCTATTTCGTTCGACCAATGGATAATAGTGGTGGTCCTTGGTTATTTTAGGATCTTTCCTCACATGTATGGTAACTCTCACCCTTCCATTCATCATTCTAGTCTCGCTCTAGATAGAATCTCTGTGTTGTCTCTTAGAATTCATATGCATAGTGCTTTCTTTCTGAAAGATATAGTGGTTGGATGTGTATTATGTCTGTGCAAAATAATTTGGTTGGCGTTTCGAATGTTGCATGTTGGTTCATTTAATTCTCCTTCGTGTTGAATTTATTTGTTTATGGTTGCACCCGAGATGGATAATTGTTATTATTTCTCCTTCATGTTGATATTTTGTGACAAATTTATTTTGTCTCCACCCATGTCTTGTTGCATTATGTTGTCATTGATGTCAAAGAGTTCATGTCTTATCATAGTATCATTGATGTATTGATTGGTGGCCTATGTTGTCATAGATGTAATTGATCTCAAAGATGTCAAGTGGTGGCATAGTGATGTATTTTCATGGATTGATGTATAGACAAGATGATGTAAAGGTTGGTCATTATTTTCTTGTCATGGTTGATAGGAATAACCAAATGGATAAACTCCAAAGTGGTCCCCTTATGGTGAAATCCCTCACGGGAAGACGATCATGGATAAAGTCCTCAAAGTGGTCCCCTTATGGTGAAATCCCTCACGAGAAGACACTTTGTGAAGTCCAAATGGTTAGGTAGCCCAACAATGTGGTTGGGGAACCCAAGTTTGATTAAGGAATAATGTATTGAATATCAGTGAAGTTGCAAGAGACACTATTCCATATGGATAGTATATGTCATTCCATTTATGGTGATATGTGAAACATCACATAACTCCTCATGGTTAGAGAGTTATGGCCATGTGAAGTTGGAGAGCCCTCATGCATTATATAAAAGCCTCTAGAATGTCAAAGAAGTCAAATTATTCTAGAAGCCCCTAGAAGAAGTTTACCAATCAAAGTGGTTAGTCATGGGTTAAGTGGTTGCAACAAGAAAACAATTAAAAGTAAATTATTTGCAACTAGAATTGGAGAGTTTACTATTTGTGGATAAAGTGGTTAGGTGGACAAAGTGGTTAAGTGGACAAAGTGGCTAAGTGGAAAAAGTGGTTAAGTGGACAAAGTGGGTTAAGTGGAAAAAGTGGCTAAGTGGACAAAGTGGTTAAGTGGATACTTCTATAGGAAGCTACTTGGAGATTATAAATAAGAGAACAAGGGTCTCCCATTAGTATCCATTTTTTGAGAATATTGAATATCTACAAGTGACTCAAGTAACCAGAGGATATCTAAGGAACATTTCAAAGGGAAGGTGAAGTAAGGAATTCAAAAATTCAAGGGAGGATAAATTCTTTTGATGATGGTTTCCAAGGTATGTTATTTATATGCCATCTCACCATTTTCGCAATAACTTGTTTTCTACAATGATTTAGATAGAAAAATATGAATGTCGTTGATAAAACATATCCAAGTAACTGTGATAACAATTTCAGCTTCTGGGTCATTGTATTTTAGGAGTTACACTCCGTGAAAGATGGGGTTTGTGGCTAGTCCTGAAACTAGTCTAAAACGAGTGTTTTAGGTAAAAACATCATAACTTCTTTATACCAGATTCAAATTCCGTAAGAAAAAATTTATTGGTTATATTACAGTCTTTAGTATGTTGTGTAAAATTTTAATATACATACAACAAATATTCCATGCAGGGCATGCCATACAAGTGAGATCTCTAGAATAGAACATAATTCAAGAGGGTCTGCCATATTTTCTATAACTTCTGTTATAGGAAGTTTCGGACCCTGAAATTTGGAGGAGATGGAAAAAATATATTAGAGTATATATGGTTAAAATTTAGTCCATTCAATTACAATGTTTTCGGAGATATTCTCTGTGGAAGTTAGGGTTCCTGAATAATCCTGAAAATATGTTTCAAACAAGGCAACTTGGTATTTCTACTATAAGTTATTTTTTGTGGTTTTGTATACTGTAACATTTGCATAGGTATGATAATACATGCAGGAGTACCTCATACAGAAATTTCAGAGTCAGAAACAAAAAATTGAGCTTGTGGTGAATCTTACAAGATGAGGTAAGTTGTTGATTGCATGGCATTATGAATGAAGGGAGGTTGATGAAGTGTTTGGTTGATTGTATGGGAAGATTCTTGTGATGAGAATTTGTTGTAGATCTCTGATTATGAGTTGGAGAAGATTCTATATCTGGTTGACTTGTATTTCTGTTGGTTGTACTACTAGATCAATTCTATTTGGATATATTGCATTCTATCGACAGGCTGAGTCTTAGGCAAGCTGAGTCTTTCTTGAGAGTTGGTGCTCCTTACTTCAGTTGGTGCTGATAAAACCCTCGTAATTGTGGTCACATGTAAAACATAATACAAAACCTTACACATACATATGGTGTCTCTTTTGTTCATTGTTTTTATGGATTGATTTCTCTTTATTATTGATGGATGTCATTTGTGAGTGGTTACATGTAATTTTACAATGATGATGTGTAATATTATGCTTTGAATCGGTTGCTAAATTGAAGTGAGAAAAAGTTGTAAAATACCACACACTAATCCACCCCCCCTCTTAGTGTGCCTGGTGTGTCCAACAATTGGTATCAGAGGAGGCCTTCACTATAAGCCTTGACAAGCTTGGAAGAGATCCATGGACACACAAATGGATGATGAAGTTCCAATCTTTTATGAGAAAATTATTCAACATGGGGAAGAAAAATGAAAGGGTATTTGAAAGAAAAAGGAACAGGTGTTTGGAAAAGAACTATTGGTGGATCAGTTCCTTTGAAGAATAAGTAAAAGTTTGTATCTCAAAAGGAATAAAAGAAGAACTAAGCATTGGCTCTCAAGACGATTTTTAATGGACTCTCAAGTTTTTTCAAAGAAAGCATGGGACAATGTACTTCCTCCAAGGATCTATGTATGAAGCTAGAGAAGACATATCATGGAAAAAAGGAAGACACTGAAGACAATTCCATCGAAAACAATGAAGGCAAAGAATCTCCAAAATCCTTTGATTGCAATAATTATAAGTGTGATGATGTTGAATGTTTCTCTATAAGTGAAGAAGAAAATCTAGAAGTAGTTTGTGTAGAATCAGATGATAGTTATCCTATAGATGAAGAGGAAGAGTTTTTCAAGCTTAAAGATAATTTTTTATCTGATTTAGATGTTGTTAGCAGTGAAATAGGACATTACTCAATTACTTTTGAGTATCTTGAAAAATAAACCAAGGAAGTCCTAGAAAAGTACCCGAGATATACCATGGAACTAAAGCAAATGCTCAAAGAACAAGAAGAAAGTAAAAAGACCCAATTAGAAGAAAAAGAAGAAGAGATCAAAAGACTAAAGCATGAAATAGAAGAAAAAAAGAAGGTAGATGATTAGCTTATCAAAAGTATTGAATTTAATGTCAATCTTAAGACCAAAATTGAATAATCCAAAAGAATATAGGAACTATTGAAGAATCAAGTAAATGAAAAGGAAGAGTCATGCCATAAGTTGGAAGTTGAAGTTGTTGATCTTAGAAAGAAAGTAGAGAAGTCAAACACTCCCATCAAGTTCATTAACAACTCAACAATTTTGGATGAGATCCTAGATAGCCAAAGATCTCCAAATGATAAATCGGGTCTTGTATACAACAAAGAAGCTATACATATTGAAGCTAGCACTTCTAAGAAGCATGACATAATTCCTTCATTCTCAAAAGATGGAAATAATTTTGCAATTCAACCATCTATAAAAAGCAAGGAAACTTTGAAAAGAAAAAAATCAAGTAAGACATCAATAAGTCATCTTTACACCTCAAATCAAGTTCAGAAGAGAGACACCTTCAACATGGACACCAAAGCAAAGGTATGAAAATGTTTTTCATGGTCATTGCTACTCATGTTGAATATGGTCACAAAGATTTGGATTGCAGATATTATGCAAGGAAAGATAACGGAAAGTTTCATAACACCCTAAGGTGTTGGAGATGTAATAAAGTGGGACACATTGCTGCTCATTGTCACACCATGAGATGCTACAGTTGTAGTGGGTGTTGGTCTCCAGTTTTGATCATGTTTTCGCCTATCTTATATTCCAAAGACCTCCATTTCTATACCCAGTACCACCCCTTTTTGGCCTTGTTTTGACATAATTGACATCTCCCTACCACTCAATGGGTCTACTTCAGGTATCTTTACGTTTCGAGCTATTTTTATGCATTTTGATGCTTTAAATTGATATTGAAACTAATGTCACTTGGGTTAGGTACCACTTCTATTTTTGGAACAGGATTTGCCAGTACCAGGTACCAGCTCGTACTCCGTGGAGATACCAATGAAGCCACTCAAAATTTGTGCGTTATGGTCAGAATGGGAGACAGAGAGATGTACATGATAGATGGAGTCATCGCTCATACGATGATCGAAGGCACAATGATAGAACTGAGTCGTTACTATTTCATGGTTCACACTTCATGACACTATGTGTCACGAAGATGTGAAAAACGTTTTAAACTTGATTTCAAGCTATTTTCGGATCGGGGATCCGTTGGAACTAATGTATCTTTGCTTTAGACCGTTATAGAGGAGGATATATATATAACCAGGGGATCACTCCTAATAAATGGTTGGGTTATGTTATGTTATATCGTGAACACATATTTCTGAATGAAAAACTGCTGTTACGTTATGTTACTTGACTGGTATACGATTTGAATATTTTCTTCTGAGCTAATGGAGCGTGAAATTTACACAATGTCTGCATAGAATGATATAGTTAGTTATGGTTCTTTCCTTCGACATTTGTACCTTTTGGTTGGGCCCGCCAAACAGGTGAAAGTCGTTGTTGTTCTTGCATTAATTTTAGATTACTTCAGTACCGTAGTAATTGCATGCATGTTAGTTTATGGAGTCTTGGAATTAACTGGTCAGAATATTGATTGATTATTCTTCAATTGTATCGTTCCC
>SNQJ01S0157593.1:6906-29029 GCA_010110895.2 Picea sitchensis
CCCTCAGGTTGTAGCCTGAGAAACTAGGGGGTTGGAGCCTCCTTCCAGTTGCAGCTGGAAAACAAAGGAATTTGGTGCTTCCAATGAATGTAATTCTTCAAGACATATAAGATAAAGTATTCCTTGGTTTTCTCCCGATTTGGGTTTCTACAAAAAACATTGGTGTACTGTGTATGTGTGTGATTGTTCATTTCTTTTTGCTCATTATTGGATAATAACTCTACTTTGATATAACACTTGGATTATTTGGAGAAAAAGGATTATAATTATGCTATTACTGAATCACCCCCCGTCTCAGTAATCCAACAATTGGTTTCAGAGCAGGTTCCTTCAGAAATCAGTTTAACCACTGAAAGGTAGATCATGGAGAGTACTAACTCATATAAAAATGGAATACCACACTTTGATGGACATAAGTATGCTTTTTGGATCATAAGGATGAAGACATATATACAAGCACAGGGGTTTGAAATTTGGCAATCAATTGTAGATGGATACACAGTACCAGTAGTTCCACCAACAAATGACAAAGTAGTGAAACTTGGTCAGAATAATTCCAAAGCTACAAATGCAGTTTTGAATGGTCTCAATGAAATAGTATTCACCAAAGTTTCACATTGTAAATCCGCCAAAGGGATTTGGGACAAGCTTCGAAATATTTATGAAGGAGATACAAAAGTCAAAACAACAAAACTTCAAACTTACAGAGGTTAGTTTGAACAATTAAAAATGAAGGAAGATGAGAATATTGCAACCTACTTCTTAAGAGTTGACAAAATAGTGAATGCAATCATAGGATTGGGAGAAGAAATCGAAGAATCTGTAATTGTTCAAAAGGTACTAAGATCTTTTCCTATGAGATTCAATCCTAATATATCAGCACTAGAAGAAAGATCGGATCTAAACTCAATAAGCATGGATGAACTGCATGAAATATTCACAACATATGAACTGAGAACTAAACAAGAAAATCTAGATGTAAAAGAAGCAACCTTCAAAGCATCCAAAAGATCAAAGCAAAAGAAAAAGGAACAAGAAGAATATAGCAGTAGCAACGATGTCTCGGAAGATGATGAAGAAGTGGCCAAATTCATCAAAAGACTAAACAAGGGAACCAATGGTAGGTATAGAGGTAAGATTCCTTTAATTTGTTTTAATTGTGATGGTATTGGTCATTTTTCTAACAAATTTCCTCATAAGAAAAAGATAAATGATGAAGGTCACTCAAAAGGAAAACACACATATAAAGGCAAAAGAACTACAAAGAAATATTTTAGGAAAAGCTTATGCATCAAAGAAGACATCTCATCATCAGATGGAGATGAAATTAGTGACAGTGAGACAAGAAGAGTTGTATTCATGGCAGTAAAAGATTATGACAAAGAAGACTCTGAAGAAGAATATGAAGAATCCGAAGAAGGATATGAAGAAGTCGAAGACGAAATTGAAGAGGTAGAAGTTGACTATCGAGAAGAATTAATGTGTGCCATAGAAGTTGTTACAAGAGAAAAGAAGAAAAAAAAGAAACTACAAGAAGAACTAGACAAGAAAAATGGCACTCGAGAACTAAAACAAATGATAACAAGATTGAAGGTTCAAATAGAAGAAGATAAAAGTGTTGAAGAAGCACTCAAATAACAACTAGAAGAAAATGACAAGATCATTGGAAAATTGGAAGCAGATATTGTCACACTAAGAAAGGATATTTAAAAGAAAAATATGCAGAATAGCTCAAAAGTTCTGGATGACATTATCAACAGTAAAAAATCTCATCTTGACAAGTCTGGACTTGGATACATTGAGACAGAAAAGGGATCAATATCCAAAACAATGAAGCAAGAAACAAATCCAAAAAGCTATGAAGAAACAATCAAAGGGGATAGGAAGAGGTACAAGGAAGATTATAGGGACACTCCTCCACCGAGAAGATTCAGATTTCAGAATCAACAACAGACAGACAGGCCTCAAGAAGAAGAAGGATTCATAAGAGCACCTTCTTTCATAAGAACTTCAACTCCTAGGTATCAAACTATATTTTTTGGTTTATGTTATGCATGTAATAATTTTGGACATAAAGTTGTGAATTGCAGAGCTAACAATAGGAACAATAACAACTTTGAGAGTCATACACAAAGGGGTTACTCAATAAGACCTAGTGAAACACAAAGAAGAAGTTACAACAGGTTTGAATCTTTGAGAACTGAAGTGGAATCTTACAAATGTAACAATTTTGAACACGTGGCCAAAAATTGCAGAATGACAGTCCCTCCTAAATAACCTCAACAGAATAAAAACAGTCACAGACAAGAACCTTAGAGAATGACATGGATAAGAAAGCAAGATCAATATAGCAATGAAGAATGCATAGTCGCTCTACAATCTAAGCAAAAGAAACATGATTGGTATGTTGACAATGGGTGTTCAAAACACATGACAGGTGATAGAGACAATTTTTTTACATTGTGAAAGGAAAGAAATGGACTAGTCTCCTTCGGAAATGATAATTCAGTCAAAATCATTGGAGAAGGCACATTCCGAATTGGGAACAAGAATAAAAATGCACAAAATGTTCTACTGGTAGAAGATATGAAACATAATCTTCTAAGTGTGAGTCAAATGTGTGACCAAGGTCATAAAGTTACTTATGATTCACAAAAGTGTGAGATAAGAAGAGAAGGTTCAGGGAAATTGGTCGATATAGCTGCAAAAACTTCAAACAACATATATATGTTAATTGAAATTGGAAATGAAAAGTGTTGTCTAGAAAAGGAATATGAAAGTTGGCTATGGCACAGAAGAATGGGTCACATGCATTTTGATAACCTTGTCAAATTCAGCAAAAGAGAAGCATTCAGATAAATGCCCCAGATCACGAAACCAACCAACACTTTATGCAAGCATTGTCAACAAGGAAAGCAAACAAAGACCAGGTTCAAATCAAAGGAATATTCATTGTACTGATTGTAAGCGAAGACGTGTAGTTCTTGGGCCCCTTTTTCTCAACTTCAGGTCATTCTAGGCCCAAGTTTGACCAGCCTCGAACGAAGGTTATTTGCAAGAAGTGGAATTATGGGTTTAAAAATATAAAATACTTTTTTTATACCCATTTGAGAGATATAGGTGTGTTCCCAAGCTCTCATAACTTTGAGTCATTCTTTGGCCAATTTCGATCAAATTCATATCGTTTGATGGTTGATTTTGGTTAACCCTGATTGAAGGTGATTTTTGAAAAGAAAAATTATTGATTTGCAAAGATGAAATCATATTTGGATACCCATTTGAGATTTGTACACATGGTATTGATTCTGAGCGAAGTCGTGTAGTTCTTCGGTCCCTTTTTCTCAACGTCGTGTCATTCTAGGCCCAAATTTTACCATCCCCAAATGAAGGCTATTTGGAAGAAGTGGCATTATAGGTTTAAAAATATAAAATAATTTTTTGATACCCATTTCGAAGATGCAAGTAGGTTCCCGATATCTCGTAACGTTGAGGCAATTTTGGCCCATTTCGATCAAACTCGTATCGTTTTACGGTTTATTCTGGTTAATCCTGAATGAAGGTGATATTTGAAAAGAAAAATTCTTCATTTGCAAATATGAAATCATATTTGGATACCCATTTGAGAGTTGTAGATTTGGTCTTGATTGTGAGCGAAGACGCGTAGTACTTGGGCCCCTTTTTCTCAACTTTGGGTCATTCTAGGCCCAAGTTTGACTGGCCCCGAATGAAGGCTATTTGGAAGAAGTGGAATTATGGGTTTAAAAATATAAAATAATTTTTTGATACCCATTTGAGAGATGCAAGTGGATTTATGAACACTCATAACGTTGCGGCATTCTTTGGCCCATTTCGATCAAATTCGTATTGTTTTAGGATTGATTATGGTTAACCCCGAATGAAGGTGATATTTGAAAAGCAAAATTCTTCATTTGCAAATATGAAATGATATTTGGATACCCATATGAGAGTTGTACAAGTGGTCTTGATTGCGAGAGAAGACGTGTAGTTCTCGGGCCCCTTTTTCTCAACTTCAGGTCTTCCTAGGCCCAAGTTTGACCAGCCCGGAATGAAGGCTATTTGGAAGAAGTGGAATTATGGGTTTAAAAATACAAAATAATTTTTTGATACCCATTTGAGAGATGCAAGTGGGTTCGTGAGCGCTCGAAACGTTGCAGCATTCTTTGGCCCATTTCGATCAAATTCGGATCATTTTAGGGTTGATTCTGGTTAACCCCGAATGAAGGTGATTTTTGAAAAGAAAAATTATTCATTTGCAAATATGAAATCATATTCGGATACCCATATGAGAGTTGTACACGTGGTCCTAATTGTGAGCAAATTCGTGTAGTTATTGGGCCCCTTTTTCTCAACTTTGGGTCATTCTAGGCCCAAGTTTGACCAGCCCCGAATGAAGGCTATTTAGAAAAAGGGGAATTATGGGTTTAAAAATATAAAATATTTTTTTGATACCCTTTTGAGAGATGAAAGTGGGTTCTCGAGCGCTTGTAACATTGAGGCATTCTTTGGCCCATTTCAATCAAATTCGTATCATTTTATGGTTGATTCTAGTTAACCCCGAATGAAGGTGATTTTTGAAAAAAAAAAATCTTCATTTCCAAAGATGAAATCATATTTGGATACCCATTTGATACTTGTACATGTGGTCCCAATTGCGAGCGAAGACCTGTAGTTATTGGGCCCCTTTTTCTCAACTCCGGGTCATTCTAGCCCCAAGTTTAACCAGCCTCAAACGAAGGCTATTTGAAAGATGTGGAATTATGGATTTAAAAATAAAAAATAAAATTTTGATACCCATTTGAGAGATATAGTTGTGTTCGCGAGCTCTCGTAACGTTGATTCATTCTTTGGCCAATTTTGATCAAATTCATATCGTTTTAGGGTTGATTCTGGTTAACCCTGAATGAAGGTGATTTTTGAAAAGAAAATTTATTGATTTACAAAGATGAAATCATATTTGGATAGCCATTTGAGAATTCTACACGTGGTATTGATTCTTAGTGAAGATGTGTAGTTCTTGGGTCCCTTTTTCTCAACGTCGTGTCATTCTAGTCCCAAATTTGACCAGCCCCGAATGAAGGATATTTGGAAGAAGTGGCATTATGGGTTTAAAAATATAAAATAATTTTTTGATACCCATTTTGAAGATGCAAGTAGGTTCCTGATATCTTGTAACGTTGAGGCATTCTTTGGCCCATTTCGATCAAATTCGTATCGTTTTAAGGTTTATTCTAGTTAGTCCCGAATGAAGGTGATCTTTGAAAAGAAAAAATCTTCATTTGCAAATATGAAATCATATTTGGATACCCATTTGAGAGTTGTACATGTGGTCTTGATTGTGAGCGAAGACGTGTAGTACTTGCGCCCCCTTTTTCTCAATTTCGGGTCATTCTAGGCCCAAGTTTGACCAGCCCTAAATGAAGGATATTTGGAAGAAGTGGAATTATGGGTTTAAAAATAGAAAATAATTGTTTGATACCCATTTGAGAGATGCAAGTGTTTTCCTGAGCGCTCGTAACGTTTCAACATTATTTGGCCCATTTCGATCAAATTCGTATTGTTTTAGGGTTGATTCCGGTTAACCCCATATTTGGATACCCATATGAGAGTTGTACACGTGGTCCTAATTGCAATCGAAGACGTGTTGTTCTTGGGCCAGTTTTTCTCAACTTCGGGGCATTCTAGGCCCAAGTTTGACCAGCCCCGAATGAAGGCTATTTAGAAAAAGTGGAATTATGGGTTTAAAAATATAAAATAATTATTTGATACCCATTTGAGAGATGCAAGTGGGTTCCCGAGCGCTCGTAACGTTGAGGCATTCTTTGGCCCATTTCGATCAAATTTGTATCGTTTTAGGGTTGATTTTGGTTAACCCCGAATGAATGTGATTTTTGAAAAGACAAATTCTTCATTTCCAAATATGAAAACATATTTGGATACCCATTTGATAGTTGTACACGTGTTCCCGATTGCGAGAGAAGATGTGTAGTTCTTGGGCCCCATTTTCTCAACTTCGGGTCATTATAGGCCCAAGTTTGACTAGCCTCTAACGAAGGCTATTTGGAAGAAGTGGAATTATGGGTTAAAAAATATAAAATAATTTTTTGATACCCATTTGAGAGATATAGGTGGGTTCCCGAGATCTCGCAACATTGAGGCATTATTTGGCCGATTTCGATCAAATTCGTATCGTTTTTGGGTTTATTTTGGTTAATCTGGAATGAAGGTGATTTTTGAAAAGCAAAGTTATTGATTTCCAAAGATGAAATCATATTTGGATACCCATTTAAGAGATGTACATGTGGTCTTGATTGTGAGTGAAGACATGTAGTTCTTGGTCCCTTTTTCTAAAATTTGGGTCATTCTAGGCCCAAGTTTGACCAGCGTCGAATGAAGGTTATTTGGAAGAAGTGGAATTATGGGTTTAAAAATATAAAATAATTTTTTGATACCCATTTCGGAGATGCAAGTGGGTTCTCTAGTTCTCGTAACGTTGAAGCATACTTTGGCCCATTTTGATCAAATTCGTATCGTTTTAGGGTTGTTTATGGTTAACCCCGAATGAAGGTTATTTTTGAAAAGCAAAATTCTTCACTTGGAAATATGAAATCATATTTGGATACCCATTTGAGAGTTGTACACGTGGTCCTGATTGCGAGCGAAAACGTGTAGTTCTTGGTCCTCTTTTTTCTCAATTTCGGGTCATTCAAGGCCCAAGTTTGACCAACCCTGACTAAAGGCTATTTGGAAGAAGTGGAATTATGGGTTTAAAAATACAAAAAAATATTTTGTTACCCATTTGAGAGACGCAAGTGGTTTCCTGAGCTCTAGTAACGTTGAGGCATTTTTTGGCCCATTTCGATCAAATACATATCGTTTTAGAGTTGATTTTGGTTAATCCCGAATGAAGGTGATTTTTGAAAAGAAAAATTCTTCATTTGCAAATATGAAATCATATTTGGATACCCATTTGAGAGTTGTACACATGGTATTGATTGTAAGCGAATACGTGTAGTTCTTGGGCCCCATTTTCTAAACTTCGGGTCATTATAGGCCCAATTTTGACCAGCCCCGAATGAAGGATATTTGGAAGAAGTGGAATTATGGGTTTAAAAATACAAAATAATTTTTTGATAACCATTTGAGAGATGCAAGTGGGTTCCTTAGCACTCATAACGTTGAGGCATTATTCTGCCCATTTCGATCAAATTCGTATCGTTTTAGGGTTGATTCTGATTAACCCTGAATGAAGGTGATTTTTTAAAAGAAAAAATCTTCATTTGCAAATATGAAAACATATTTGGATACCCATTTGAGAGTTGTACACGTGGTCCTAATTGCGAGCGAAGTTGTGTATTTATTGGGCCCATTTTTCTCAACTTCGGGTTATTTTAGGCCCAAGTTTGACTAGATCTGAATGAAGTCTATTTAGAAGAAGTAGAATTATGGGTTTAAAAATACAAAAAAAAAAAATTGATACCCATTTGAGATATGCAAGTGGGTTCTCGAGCGCTCGTAACATTGAGGCGTTGTTTCTCCCATTTCAATCAAATTCGTATCGTTTTAGGGTTGATTCTGGTTAACCCCGAATGAAGGTGATTTTTGAAAAGCAAAATTATTCATTTGCAAATATGAAATTATATTTGGATACCCATTTTAGAGTTGCACATGTGGTCTTGATTGCAAGCAAAGACCTATAGTTATTGGGCCCATTTTTTGCAACTTCGGGTCATTCTAGGCCCAAGTTTGAGATATGCAAGTGGGTTCCCAAGCACTCGTAACATTGAGGCATTCTTTCTCCCATTTCGATCAAATTTGTATCGTTTTAGGTTTGATTTTGGGTAACCCCGAAAGAAGGTGATTTTTGAAAAGAAAAATTCTTCATTTGCAAATAAGAAATCATATTTGGATACCCATTTGAGAGTTGTACATGTGGTCTTGATTGAGAGTGAATACATGTAGTTCTTGGGCCCTTTTTCTCAACTTCGGGTCATTCTAGGCCCCATTTTGACCAGCGTCAAACGAAGGCTATTTGGAAGAAGTGGAATTATTTGTTTAAAAATACAAAATAATTTTTTGATACCCATTTAAAAGATGCAAGAGGGTTCTCGAGCGCTTGTAACATTGAGTCATTCTTTTGCCCATTTCGATCAAATTCATATCGTTTTAGGGTGGATTTTGGTTAACCCCGAATGAAGGTGATTTTTGAAAAGAAAAAATCTCCATTTGCAAATATGAAATCATATTTGGATACCCGTTTGAGAGTTGTACATGTGGTCCTAATTGCGAGCGAAGAGGTGTAGTTCTCTAGCCCCTTTTGCTCAACTTTGGGTCATTTTAGGCCCAAGTTTGACCAGCCTCGAATGAAGGATATTTAGAAGAAGTGGAATTATGGGTTTAAAAATATAAAATAATTTTTTGATACCCATTTGAGAGATGCAAGTGGGTTCTCAAGCGCTCGTAATATTGAGGCATTATTTGGCCCATTTCGATCAAATTCGTATCGTTTTAGGGTTGATTCTGGTTAACCCCAAATGAAGGTTTTTTACTAAAAGCAAAATTCTTCATTTCCAAAGATGAAATCATATTTGGATACCCATTTGAGAGTTGTACACATGGTCTTGATTGCGAGCGAAGACATGTAGTTATTCGACCCCTTTTTCTCAACTTCGGGTCATTCTAGGCCCAAGTTTAACCAGCCTCGAATGAAGTATATTTGGAAGAAGTGGAAATATGGGTTTAAAAATACAAAATAATTTTTTGATACCCATTTGAGAGATGCAAGTGGGTTCCCAAGCACTCATAACGTTGAGGCATTCTTTGGCCCATTTTGATCAAATTCGTATTGTTTTAGGGTTGATTCTGGTTAACACTGAATGAAGGTGATTTTTGAAATGAAAAATTATTCATTTCCAAATATGAAATCATATTTGGTTATCCATTTGAGAGTGGTACACGTGGTCTCTATTGTGGGAGAAGACATGTAGTTCTTGGGTCCTTTTTTCCTAACTTCAGGTCATTCTAGGCCCAAGTTTGACCAGCCTCGAACGAAGGCTATTTGGAAGAATTGGAATTATGGGTTTAAAAATAAAAAAATAATTTTTTGATACCCATTCGAGATATATAGGTGGGTTCCCGAGCTCTTGCAACGTTGAGGCATTCTTTGGCCCATTTCGTATTGTTTTAGGGTTGATTATGGTTAACCCCGAATGAAGGTGACTTTTGAAAAGAAAAATTCTTCATTTGCAAATATGAAATCATATTTGGATACCCATTTGAGAGTTGTACACGTGGTCTTGATTGCGATCGAAGACTTGTAGTTCTTGGGCCCCTTTTTATCAACTTCGGGTCATTATAGGCCCAAGTTTGACCAACCCCGAATGAAGGCTATTTGGAAGAAGTGGAATTATGGGTTATAAAATACAAAATAATTTTTTGATACCCATTTCAGAGATGCAAGTGGGTTCCTGAGCGTTCATAAAGTTCAGGCATTGTTTTTCCCATTTCGATCAACTTCGTATCGTTTTAGGGTTGATTCTGGTTAACCTCGAATGAAGGTGATTTTTGAAAAGAAAAAATCTTCATTTCCAAATATGAAATCATACTTGGATACCCATTTAAGATTTGTACACGTGGTCCTAATTGCGAGCGAAGACGTGTAGTTTTTGGGCCCCTTTTTCTCAACTTCGAGTCATTTTAGGCCCAAGTTTAACCAACCCTAAATGAAGGCTATTTTGAAAAAGTGGAATTATGTTTTTAAAAATATAAAATAATTTTTTGATACCCATTTCAGAGATGCAAGTGGGTTCCCGAGTGTTTAAATGGGTACATGAAACTGAGAGGAGGGGTGAATCAGTGTCACTAAACTTTGGACAATTTTTCACTTTTCACAAATTAACTGAACAACAAATATTTATTTCATTTTCTTCAATCAATATATAAAAGAATAAATATTTTATTTATTTAAATAACTTGAATGAATACATAAGATCAATCATTGAATTTCATCTTCATACAACTATGAGAGACCCAACTCTCTGTTACAAGACCTAGCTTGTAGTTGTCAGATCCAACTGAGAAATGAGGAATCCAACCCTCATAACAAGTCCCAGCTTGTTGATCTCAAATCCAACTTAGATGTGAGGAATCCAATCCTCATACAAGACCCAGCTTGTAAACAGGTACCAACCTGATAGAATAAATCTTCATTCAATCCATTATATATATATATATATATATACTTCAAAAAATTCAAATACATTCTTCTAACCATTCCTTTTTTCTTATATAGTCTTCCAACTTGTGTGAATTTGAATCATTGTGTCTTTTGATATTTGAACCATTATGCCTTTTCATTAAAATGATAATCTTAAACTTTAATTAATATCATTTTCCTTTTTATTCTTTATTCATGTTTTCATGATTTAACTCTCTTTTAATCATGACTGTGTATTGGTTCGTTTGTCCTCATGAGTTGATCACAGTTAAGGATCAACTCATTAGATCGTACTCATGCTTTTGCTACGTTCTCATTTCACCAATAGATCATATTCAATCATTTATCGATTCTCTGTATTGTTTTGGTGTAACTCTCTGTCGAATGAAACCTATATGAGGCGCTCTCTTCAAACCATTTTCATATGATCACAGACGTAGAACCATCGGCTTATAAATTTAAGCGTTGAATTATCTTTTGCCTTTATTTATTATTTCATATGATCAATGGCGGTGACCAGACGCTAGACCGAATGAGCGCTTGAGCGCTTATCAATTCAACGGTCACGATTCAATCTCCTAAAATGGACGACTGTCGGAACTTCGGGCCATTTGACCGGAACTTGGGACTTAAGCCCGCCGGAACTTTGGATTTGAAACTAACAAAATTCTGAATCAGATTTCTGGCGAGCGGTCCAGTTGAGTTTCGTTTATTGTGACGGATCAATCGTCATATTTGTTCGCACAGTCATAATCGGCGTAGAGACTAATCAAGCATTAGGATGGATGGCCACCATTTACTTCGAGACTTCAATATTTCAACTTACACTATCCTTCCACTCTAGTAGATGTTGATTCGATAATGCTCTCAAAGGAGATGTTTCTTTAGATTTGTGAACCATGTCTACTTGAGTTCATCCTTAGGGACCGATTTTGGCATTTGCTAGTGGTGAAAACTCCCAAAATCTTCAGTGATGGCTTATTGTCACGTGTTGACATGACACGAGCCAATTTCCTCTTGATACATATCTCATCATTTGATTATTCCATGTGTCCTTGCTGATGTAGTCTTGCTGACCTGGTCTTCTACGTGTCCTTGTTGACATGGTTTGCCACACGTCCTTATTGACATGGTCTACCACACATCCTTGCTAGCGTGATGCTTGTAGCCAATAACAATGTGGTCTACCGTTCCCTTATTGATGGTCGCCACGTATCCATGTTGACATACATCTCCCACGATATAGCGACCATCATCGTATGTTCTCCGGATCCGATGGTCCTTATTAATTTCACATTTCGGGTAATTTGACTTTCAAGTTACCAATTATTCCGAAGTGAGATTCCCCAAACAGTAATCTCCTCGCAACTTTTAGACCCCAACTAAATGTTGTTCGTCGATCGCGATCCTAGATCGATGCCTCGATCTATCTACAATGCAACTCTTCTAGCTTATCCTTTCCCTTCCGCAGAATGATCCAACGACTGATGAAAATTAGCATAAATGAGATCTCAAATATTACATCGCTTATCCTATTCTTCCACTTTCAGAAATGATCCAACAGCTGACGGAATTTTGGGTTTGATCCGATGGCTGGCGGGTATTTGGATAATTGAACTCTCATCCCTTTTACCTCGTTCAACCTATCCTTCCACTTTAAAATGATGTCAAGGTAAAGGGAACCGAGGTTGATCCGATGGCCGGCGGTATTAGGATAATCGAACCTCTTAGTCATTTTATCACAAAGCAACCTATCCTTCCACTTTACAAAATGATAGAAGCGGTGGAGGAATTCGATTTTGATCCGATGGCTGATGGGTATTAGGATAATCAAATTCTCAACCATGGAAACATCATGTCCTTCCACTGAAATGTGATCAGCGGTCCGGTAGAGGCTGAGAGATACAATCAAGGATGGTTAGCGAACAACCACAACTTCTGAGTGATTTAACTCATCACCAAAAAATCCACAATTTGAAGTTGTGAGTTGTTGAGTTAACCACAATCATTGATCTTCAAACCTATAAGATCGGATGGTCTTGAATAATTGCGGGATTGGAAATGGCGAGTGGATTTAATTCTCCTTTCTCTCTACAATCTATCCACAGTTAATTCGGCTTGCATATCCAACCGGTCCGCGTTTTCTCCAGCGATCCTCAATCCCATGGTCACTCCTTATGACCGGCGTCTATTATATGAGATGGTCAGCGTCAATTTTCTGATCCAGGCGAACGAGACTTCTCACCTTTACTACTGATGCATTGGTTGACTTCTCTCAATATTTCCGCCGATCACGGCGACATTTCTGCGAAGTCACTCTTCCTGCCAAGCTTTGATCTTCATTTCACTTCTCCCTCATGAGATTTAATCCTTAGGAACATTGTTGATCTATCATTGATCAACAATAATCATGAATGCCGACTAGAGGTGATGATATTATGTCGATCTTTAATATACTTATCCTCCTGAGATTAACCTTGATGTTCTTTGTTTGACATCTCTTGCTTAAACGATATATTGTTGACATCAATGACAATTTCATGTATGATAAATCAACAATGACAATTCTTCATAACAACTTATCATCACATAATAATGACATCAATGACAACATATCAGTGATATTATGTCCAACAATCTATCCCTTTGTCATTGAGGGCAACATTCTAACTTCATACATACTTCCCCTGTGATGATTTTTTTCTCTATGAATTTACTCTCCCCTTTGACATCAATGGAAGGGTTATTCTATATAATCAGCATCACGTTTATGCATGTTGTTGACGAGAATATGAACTTGGGTAACTCCCCACTGGAATCATGTTCTGCACGCCATTGAATGACTCCCCTGTCAATATGCTCTCTGTACGCTTCCTCTCCCCCTTTGTTTACGAGAAGGGTGGATCTTCTGACAAGGTCTCTTCCCCTAATGAATTACCTTCTTATCTCGGTTTATTGGGATTTTCTATGTTCGACTAGTAGTCTTCTTGATATCAAATTTTGTAGTGGTCAGTATTTTTCAAACTTAATCTAATTACTTTCTTATTTAATAACCATAATACTCCTCCTGAGTTTTTACCGACTTTCCTTTGTCAAATAGAACAATAGTATGAATATTACTGATATTTTTTGATCTGCTTCTTATTCATCTTTTGATATTTTACAGGAATATCAATTGAGGAATTACATCAATTATTTTAAGACCAATTTGTCGTGTTGATCTTTGTTGAATGATACTTCTTGAACTTCTCTGCTACCTTTATTTTTTTTCTTCTTAGTATTCTAACAACTTGTGACATCATCAGAAGTTGATATTGTCCCATATTCTTCTATAAGTACTTCCTTTTCTTTAGCTTGATTTATTTCATATTGAATTTCACATTCTTTATTAGGACCTTCACCCATCCTTTTCTTGTTATTAATTTCTTCATTTCAAGTGTAATAACATCTTTCTTGCTTTCTCCTTTTGATTTTCTTCTCCATATCTTTCTATGAGGATATTCTCTCTTTTTTGGATCTTCTCTTTCTAAGCTGAGTTTTGGAGAGTTTTCATCTCCTTTCTTCTTCCAACTTTTATTAGGTTTTGTTACTGACTTGAATGACTTATTCAAGTATTGACTTGTATTCTTCTTGGTTTTGGGTTGTTACTAAACACATCTGGGATTAACATCTAATTGTATGACAAATTTGTTGTGTGCCTAACAAAATTACATCTCCAACATCTAATTCATTTATTGGATTTTCGTGTATATCCTTCTTCTAGTTTCTTTGCATTCCTATTTGCTTATGGACAAAATCTATGATAAAATAAATAGCCATTGAAGGTGTGTTTCCATTCTTGATTTATTTTGGCTTGAAAGATCTGTCATTTGATTTCTCTTCCTTTTTTATTTTATAGTTGTCTTCATAACAAAGTTCATGACTTGTAATTGCTTTTTACTTGCACCTTTTCCTTTTAAGAGGGATGATCCTTCTCATGTTTGTAAATGGTTCTCCACTTTTCACTGTCTTCTTTCTTATTGTATACAAGAACAATTTTTTCATCCAAGTTGATCTTTGGCTTTTCCAAATATTATCTAGGAAATCTTAGCTATTTTGGAAATTGACAATTTATTTGTCTTTTCATTCATCATTTTGAGATTGACTATTTCTAACTTTAATAATTCATTCGTTTTAGTCAGCTGAATCCTCAGGGCTTCTTCTACTTCTTTAGCATTTTCAAGTTGAGTCTTTAGATTGATGATTATTTCTTCTGTCTCATCAAGACTTCTTTGCATTTAATGGTTTTGTCATATGTCTTCACTTCTTCCATATCTTTTGTTAGATCAAAACTTTAGTTTTTCAATATTTTGATTTCTTCCTCATTATTCTATCTAAATCCTTTTGAGTTTGATGGCTTCTAATTGAAACATTTGGCGAAAGTTGATTCTTCCTTTTTAGTTATTTGGATCTTTTGGGCTTCTTCTTTTTTCTTAGCTTCTTCAATTTGGAGTCATTAGATTTGCATTAGTACTTTCATTTATCTTTTTGAAATTGATGATTTCCAATTCAAACACATGGTAAGAATTTTCTTTCCTTGTTAATTGTATCTTTAGGTCTTCTTTACTTTCTTTTGCTTGACTAATTTCAATTTTCAATTTTGTAATCTCCTTTCTTTTTCTTCTACTTGAACATTTTTCTACAAATATGATTTTTTACCATTTGTCTTTAGTGTTCCTTTCTTTTATTTTCATGTGTCTTTACTTCTTCCATGTTTTATTAGATTAGTAAGTTAGGTTTTCAAATTTTGATCTCTTCTTCTTTGTTTTCTAGTTGAAACTTTTGTTCATGCTCTTCATGGTTAAATTGATCTAGTTGTTGTAGTAGCATCATATATTTATGTTGGAACTCTCTAAATCACTATAGAGTGCACCACGGTTAATGAACTCAAGATGACCCGAAGCGATCATAGTAACTTCAATATGAGAATACATTTTAAGTTTTCCCATATTTATCACTTGAAATGTAGTTATAACATCAGTCTTAAAATCTAACATTTTTTCTTTAGTGAATAGTGAGGTATTCCTCAATTCCTTGATGAGGTTATATTCTTCATTGTTCACTGGGGTTTGCATCAAATCATTCATTTCATTAAGATTAGAAATATTTTTCTCTATATTATGTTCTTCAATAAGTTGCAATTTCCCTTTTCTTTATCTTCTACATTATCTTGATAAGAACTCTCTTCTTTTGAGTCTTGTTCTTTATTCAGATACGAATCCTCTTCATTAGAGTCTTGTTCCTCGCTTTGATTGGATTTATCTTCTTCTTGTGTTTCATTTCGATAACTATTTTCTATTTGGAGCCATAATTCTTTAACAGATTTGTAGTGCCTCATCAATTTTCTAGTTGGAGCCATAATCCTTTAGCAGATTTGTAGTATCCATCCTGGATTTCTTTTAATGCTACTAAATTGTTTCTCCTTGCTTATTTTGCAGTTTTGGATTTTCTCTTTGAAGTATTTAAGTGTCGGTACCTACCGAATCCCAAACTCCTATCCTCTTGACCGGATATCTTTTATTTTCTCTCCATGATGATAGATAATATGTTCCATAAAAAAAGGGAGCTTCATTTGTGGGAGAGCCATTTGTCCACCCATTAATCTACCTTCCAGTGTTTAAAAAACTATGATGAAGGAACTTGTTCTGATACCAATTTTTGAAATGGGTACTTCTGCTTGAGAGGGGGTGAATCAGTGTCACTAAACTTTGGACAATTTTAGCTTTTCACAATTTAGCGGGAACAACAAATATTTATTTCATTTTCTTCAATCAATATATAAAAGAACAAATATTTTATTTATTTAAATAGCAGATAGATACATAAGATCAATCATTGAATTTCATCTTCATACAACTATGAGAGACCAAGCTCTCTGTTACAAGACCGACTTGTGGTTCTGAGATCCAATTGAGAAATGAGGAATCAACCCTCATAACAAGTCCTAGCTTGTTGATCTGAGATCCAAGCCCGAGATTTGAGGAATCCAATCCTCATGCAAGACCTAGCTTAAGGAGGCACCAACCTGATAGAATGAATCTTCATTCAATCCATTATATATATATATATATATACTTCAACAAATTCAACTACATTATTCTTGCCATTCCTTTTTGCTTATATAGGATTCCAATTGGTGTGCATTTGAATCATTGTATTAACGTGTTGAACCATTGTGCCTTTTCATTTAAATGATAATCTTAAATTTAATTAATATCATTTTCCTTTTATTCTTTATTCATGTTTTCATGGTTAACTCTCTTTTAATCATGACTATGCATTGTAGATTCGTTTTTCCTCATGAGTTGATCACGGACATCGATCAACTCATTAGATAAAATACTCCATTCTTACCCATTTGAGTTCACCGTTTCACCAACAGATCATATCCGATCATGTATCGATTCTCTGTATTGTTAGGTGTAACTCTCTGTCGAATGAAACATGTATGAGGCACTTCCTTCAAAAAATTTCATAAGCGCGATCCGGGGCATAGAATCGGGCTTATCAATTTTAAGCATTGTATTATAGTACTCCTTTATTTCTTATTTCATATGATCAGCAGCGGTGACGGGGCAGCTAGACAAATGGTAGCGAAGCTTATCGAATTCAATTAATCCGCGATTCAATCTCACGAAATGGACAGCATTTGAAACTTGAGGGACTCTGCCCTTCGAGGAACTTTGGTTGAAACCTTTCCAAACTTGAATCAAGATTTCACTACGAGCGGATCGGAGTTCACGTTTATTTAGCGAAACGGATCAATCATCAAGATTTGATTCTTACCGGAGCTTAGTCGTGACGGGACTTAATCAACATTGAGATGGATGGCCACCATTTACTCAGGAACTTCCAGCTATTTCAACTTTATCCTTCCACTGTAGTAGATCGGCGGATGAGAATGCTCCCAAAGTATTTCTTTAGATCGGATGAACCATGTCCGCCGGACTTCGGATATTTTGGCATTTGCTAGTGGTGAAACTCCAGAAGAAATTCTTTTGTATTGATGTAACTTATTGGCGTCACATGTTGACATAGCGTAGGCAAATTTCTCTTGACATGTCATCATCTGGTTTCGTAATCATGTGTACTTGTTGGCGTGGTTTTCCACGTGTCGCTAGCTGATGTGGTCTGCCATACGTCCTTGCTGGCGTGATCTGCCATATGTCTTTGATAAAGTGGTTTGTTTATATAGATCTTCTGATGATGCATGAAGTGTCGCTAGCGATGTGGTTTTTGGCGTGGTCTTCCCGCATGTCCGTAATCGGCGTGTCTCACGATCTAATGGTCATTGTATGATCTCCAAATCCGACGGTTGACAGAACTACGCATTCCGAGGATTTCAAATCTCAAAATTAAAATTTTAAAGTGAGATTTTTCCAGAGCTTAAGCTCCTTGCATCTTTATACCCGAACTAAATGTTGTTTGTCAGTCATGATCTTAGATTGATGGCTCGATGCGTAAATGATACATATGTATCTTATCATGTCCCTTACATAGAATGATCCAGCGGTGACCGGAGTGCGTAAATGAGATCTCATATCTTACTTCACTTATCTATCCTTCCACTTGAAAATGGTCAGATCATTGGCGGAATCAGTTGATCGACGGTGACGGGTATTTGGGTATTCAAAATCTCAACCATTTTACCTTGCTTAACCTATCCTTCCACTTTAAAATGTCGGCGGGCGTGAATTGGGAGTTTGATCGGCGGTGGCGGGCATTTTAGATAATCAAATCTTAGCCTTTTACCTCACTTAACATATCCTTCCACTTTAAAATGAGTTTGATGGCTGACAAATTGAGTTTGATCTGATGGCTGATGGGTATTTGGAAAATCAAATTCTCAACCCTTTTAGCTTATCATGTCAGCCTACCTAAAATGTGATCCAGCGGTCATGAAGACACTCCAAGCAGATCCACGATCAAGAATGATTGCGGAACCACAAACTGCGAGTGATTTAACTCATCACCAAAATCCACAATTTGAAGTTGTGCAAAGTTGTTTAGTCAACCACAATCATCGATCTTGAATCTATAAGATCGGTGATCGACTAATTGAGTTGAGTAGCGGAGTCGTTTAATTCTCCTTTGCTCTCCATAATTGAAGTCCTTAATGCGTTGATCGGCTTACAAATTGATGGTCATGATCCTCAATGGTCCTCAATCCACCGGTCACTCATGTAGTAGATGTCTATATATGGGGCGATCAACACCATCAATTTTTCTTGGTCCGGACCCGGTATTGAGACTTCTCACCTTTTCACGTACGTGGTCATTCTCAATATTTCATCGATCAGAAACTGACGCCGCGAAATGCCTCTTCCCTCTTGAGCTTTGATATTCATTTTCTAACTCTACTGATCTTTAATCATAGGAAAATTGTTGATCCTATCTTGATCAACAATAATCCAGAATTGACCCTAGAATTTGATGTTCTTTTGTCGATTTTTAATATACTTTTACTCCTGATATTAACCTTGGTGTTCTCTGTTTGACATGTTCTACTAACTGATATACTCTTGACATCAATGTTCTCTGTTTGACATGTTCTACTAACTGATATACTCTTGACATCAATGACAATTTCATCTATGATGAATCAACAATGGAAATTCTTCATAAAAACTTATCATCACATAATAATGACATCGACTGTTGACATCAATGACAATATGTCCAACACCGAGCACTCATAACGTTGAGGAATTCTTTGGCCCATTTCGATCAAATTCTTATCGTTTTAGGGTTGATTCTGGTTAACCTTGAATGAAGGTAATTTTTGAAAATAAAAATTCTTCATTTGCAAATATGAAATCATATTTGGATACCCATTTGAGAGTTGTACACATGGTCTTGATTGTCAGCGAAGACGTGTAGTTCTTGGGCACCTTTTTCTCAACTTCGGGTCATTCTAGGACCAAGTTTAACCAGACGTGAATGAAGGTTATTTGGAAGAAGTGGAATTATAGGTTTAAAAATACAAAATATTTTTTTTATACCCATTTGAGAGATGCAAGTGGGTTCCCGTGCACTCGAAACGATGAGGCATTCTTTTGCCCATTTCAATCAATTTTTTATCGTTTTAGAGTCGATTATGGTTAACCCCGAATTTAAGTGATTTTTGAAGATCAAAATTATTCATTTGAAAATATGAAATCATATTTGGTTACCCATTTGATATTTGTACACATGGTCCTAATTGCGAGCGAAGACGTGTAGTTCTTGGGCCCCTTTTTCTCAACTTCGGGGCATTCTAGGCCCAAGTTTGACCAGCCCCGAATGAAGGATATTTAGAAAAAGTGGAATTATGGGTTTAAAAATATAAAATAATTTTTTGATACCCATTTGAGAGATGCAAGTGGGTTCCCGAGTGCTCGTAATGTTGAGGCATTCTTTGGCCCATTTCGATCAAATTCGTTTCGTTTTAGGGTTGATTCTAGTTAACCCCGAATGAAGGTGATTTTTGAAAAGAAAAATTGTTCATTTGCAAATATGAAATCATATTTGGATACCCATTTGCAAGTTGTACACATGGTCCCGATTGCGGGAGAAGACGTGTACTTCTTGGGCCCCTTTTTCTCAACTTTGAGTCATTCTAGGCCCAAGTTTGACCAGCCTCGAACGAAGGTTATTTGGAAGAAGTGGAATTATGGGTTTAAAAATATAAAATAATATTTTGATACCCATTTGAGAGATATAGGTGGGTTCCCAAGCTCTCGCAACGTTGAGGTATTCTTTGGCCCATTTTGATCAAATTCGTATCGTTTTAGGGTTGATTTTGGTTAACCCCAAATGAAGCTAATTTTTGAAAAGCAAAATTCTTTATTTGCAAATATCAAATCATATTTGGATACCCATTTGAGAGTGATACACATGGTCCCGATTGCGAGAGAAGACGTGTAGTTATTGGTCCCCTTTTTCTGAACTTCGGGTCATTCTAGGCCCAAGTTTGACCAGCCTCGAACGAAGGCTATTTGGAAGAAGTGGAATTATGGGTTTAAAAATATAAAATAATTTTTTGATGCCCATTTGAGAGATATAGGTGGGTTCCCGAGCGCTCACAACGTTGAGGCGTTCTTTGGCCCATTTCCATCAAATGCGTATCATTTTAGTGTTCATTTTGGTTAACCTCGAATGAAGGTGATTTTTGAAAAGCAAAATTTTTCATTTGCAAATATGAAATCATATTTGGATACCCATTTGAGAGTTGTACATGTGGTATTGATTGCGAGCGAAGACGTGTAGTTCTTCGGCCCCTTTTCTCAAATTCGGATCATTCTAGGCCCAAGTTTGACCAACCCCGAATGAAGGCTATTTGCAAGAAGTGGAATTATGGGTTTAAAAATACAAAATAATTTTTACATACCCTTTGAGAGATGCAAGTGGGTTACCGAGCGCTCTTAACATTGAGGCGTTATTTTTTCCATTTCGATTAAATTCGTATCGTTTTAGGGTTGATTATGGTTAACCCCGAATGAAGGTGATTTTTGAAAAGAAAAATTCTTCATTTGCAAATATGAAATCATATTTGGATACCCATATGAGAATTGTACAGGTGGTCTTGATTGTGAGCGAAGACGTGTAGTTCTTGGGCCCCTTTTTCTCAACTTCGAGTCATTTTAGGCCCAAGTTTGACCAGCCTCAAATGAAGGCTATTTGGAAGAAGTGGAATTATGGGTTTAAAAATATAAAATAATTTTTAAATACCCATTTGAGATATGCAAGAGTGTTCTCGAGCGCTCATAACGTTTGTTAGGACCCTGAAATGTCCCTTTTTCACTACACCTTTTGATCATTCAACCTTCTCATTCCTAAGCTAAATGGCTATTATAATGAGCACCAATACCCTTTTTCCTAAGGTATGAACTATTCATCTTGATTTTATATTTTCATTTACTTAGCATGTTTGATTGATAACTTTCACTTATTTTATCCATGAAATGATTTAACTAATGATCAAAATGTTAGAACAACCCACTTCGAGAAACTCGTTGTTGTTACAGCTATGTGCCAATCCTGGAAGTTGTTACATGACTTCTGCAATGGATGCCCATCAATCCCGGAAGCTGTTACACAACTGCTACGACAGAAGCTTGTTAATCTCGGAAGTTGTTACAACAGATGTAGCAGTTACACAACTGCTACGACAGAAGCTTGTTGATCTCGAAAGTTGTTACAACAGACGCCACTAGTCCTGTTGTGATACGACTGCTGCAACACCTGCTGATTAGAATGCTGGCTCATGATGTTGATGAAAGAGAATTCAAGATTTTGTATTAATGATATCTCACGAACAGCCTGAGAATCGGGGATTCTCAAGACTGTTTTGTTTTTTAACACTGAACGACTCTGACTTTAATAGCAGAGCTTTTGTAATGTAAAGGGTTGTTATTCTTTTTTTTTTTAACTGAAGAAAGTAGCCATTATTGTACACAGACATCTTTTTGGCAATTAAATGAAGAAGTGGATTGAATTTCTTTAGCAGACTGTAACCTATCTTTTTGAGTGGATTCAGTGAGAAGGAAACGGTCCACCTTCCTCACCGATTCCCCTCTATTTCGAATTATAGAGTTAATCGTTTTCATTGCAAATGGTTTAATTGTTAGATATTTCTGAATATAACTGTTGTTACAGTTTAGTTCCTTCTTGGTAAATGCGCATAGACTTGTCTCATGAGAATTAGAAGTCAGTTGTTGAACATGGTTGGAGAACTGCTTTTCCTTTTTCTGCATTAGGTTAAAATCTTGTTTTGAGAAATAAAAGTGTGAAGTAGCTTCTTGCAATAAGTAGATTTCCTTTCTGCAATAGTACAGAGTTTCTTCCTGCAAAAGTAATTTAGGAAGTTAG